>JAVQJF010056621.1:0-62075 GCA_036023855.1 Gadopsis marmoratus
CTGAAATAACTAATGTCTCTCTCTCTCTCTCTCTCTCTCTCTCTCTCTCTCTCTCTCTCTCTCTCTCTCTCTCTCTCTCTCTGTCTCATTTGTTCAGTAATGACTCAGACGGACAATAACTGAATAACATATACTGTATCCATGGTGTTGTTCCAAGGCTGTCTCTTTCCTGTTCTTAAGTGCAATAGTGAGTGAGGTACTTGGCTTTTCAATTATCTTAATAATTCTATTCCGCTGTACATTTCAACCGCTGAAATGATTTATATAGCAGTTTTATCCATAGCGTTTTTAAAAGTTGCCTCTCATTCACTCGGAAGCCAGTGAAATTGGCTGACCATCTGGAACAATTGGGTTTCAGTGTCTTGCTCAAGGGCACTTCGAGATTAATTATTATTTTCATCATAATAAATCACCCTGGAAAACCTGTAGAAATAAAAATTAAAAGATTACATCACTATGACATCAGGGTTATTTTTTGTAGATTTTGGAAAGCTCCCGCTAAGCCACAGAAGACATTAATCAAATGTTTTCACAGGCTGAATAGTACTTTGTGACAAGTAATCTAATCTTGATGTGTAAAGTCAGTGGAGTGCCCCTTTTTAAACTTTTTAATCTGGGGATTTTGCTTGTAATGGAGTATTTTTACACTGTGGTGTTGATATTTTTATTTAAGTGAAGGATCTGAAAACGTCTTCTACCACTTCCTCTTGTTTCCAACTGTAGATACCTATTGTTCCAGTGTAACAGCTACTACGCATGTAGGAAACAGAAAAAGTGGCGGTCAAAGAGTTTGTGTGGTCATGATGGACAAGTAAAAAGAATAAAATAAAAAAAGCCTGGCTGGCTGTGTTGCCTGTTCATTAACATTTCGTGTGTTTCTGTGGTAGGTGGCTGCCAGAGCCGGAGTTTATGACATCCTCAACCAGCTGGGCTTCTCTGAGTTTGAAAACCCGAGGGACACGCCGCTGGCCAGGCTGCGCTGCCGCTGGCAACAGCAGAACATTCAGTCACTTCCATTCCGAGGGGAGTTCATCTGAGAGAGAGGATCACTGTGAACACACCAAGACAGTACTGTGGTTTTCAGAATTAAAGACATTAACATTGATTTGCCTTCTATATTTCCCCCTGTACTCATCTATTTGTGTTACTGCTTCTTTTTTTTCTCCAAACTCACTCACTTTTTTTTAAAAAGGCGGTTTATTGTGGATTCTTAGCAGAATGTTGCTCTATTAGAAGTTCATATTTGTGCCTATTCCTTTTTTATCAATGGTAGAAAATAGAATTTCAGTGTACTAATATTTATGTTGCTTTTTTAAAATCAAGGTTTAAAAAAAAATCTTTCTTTGTGTTCGCACTTTTGAAGATGAGACAGCTTTTTAAAACATCTGTTGGAACAAGACCAGAGTTAAATGTTGTTATGGAGGAAAGAAGCAAATTCCACTGTGTTGTCAGCCAACAATTTTGGTTTTATGTCACAAGTGTTTGCTGTTGTGTGACCTGATACTTTGCTTGAGCTCTGTCCTTTTCTTCTCAGCGCAGCTGTCATCAGTGGCTTTTGTGGCATTTGTTCGACTTGATTTTAAATTTTTTTGAAAAGATCCCCTGTGTACATATGAAAGCTGTTATTTAAATGGGGGTTGGGTTTTCTAAAGCGGATCACAGTGGACGTTTTTGAGAGGAATGTTGCGGAAAATGCTGTTTAGTTTCTTCTGCTCCAGTATAATGCCAGCAATGTGTCCATCACTTGTACCCGTTTCCTTTTACATTTATTTACATGTGTCATGATACAGGTACTAACAGTACAGCATGCCAGGAGTTCTTATGTTAGTTTGACGTTAAAGCTGTAAATGTATCTTTGTATTTACGTTGCAAACGTACTTTTTTCTGAGATTCCTTCAAGCCCCATGAAATGGCAACATCACTTTATTAATGTGATGTGAATAACCAGAGATATCATCTTTTTTTTATTCTACGCATTCTTCTACTTTGTCAAAACCTGGGACCTACATTACCTAAAATGCAACTCAACTGCAGACAGATTTGTGTGTCATGGTAGCAGTGACTAATGAAAATTTGAGTTGCTTGCCTCAAGCAGAGATGAGGAGCGGGCTACAGAGGTCTGGTGAGGTAACTTCTTTCTAACTCAACACTCCCAGATTTGCATTTATTTACAGACTTGTAATCTTCAGCTCATATCACTCATGATATGAGTGATATGAGTGATACTCACTGGAGCAACAAAAGGCTTTACACGTCTTTCTTCACATATGCAGCAGTACTCCCTGTAAACAGACTTTGATGTGTAAAATTGAAAAACAAGTTCCCTTTTAATCAGCGCGTCTCTCACAGACTTCACGACCTCTGCCAGTAAACTGTCACAATTTCTGTGACATCACCAGTCCGACAGCAGGAATAAAATTATACATCTGACTGTAAGACTTCTGGTTGGAAACACCCAGGCCTGCAAATACTTGGTCTAACTTGGGTTAAAGAGGACACTTGGTATCAACTGATGAAGGATAAATATACTGCAGCAACAGCGTATTGAAGGAGACAAGAGCTGCCTGTTTCACTGTTTTGGACATTAAGTTACGATTGCATTGTCAGCAAAACAACAAAAACGCATGCCAATTATTGTTTAGCGTGCCTAATAACTAAATAACTAAATTAATAACTTTTACTGTACAGTTTTTCTTTTGAGTCTTAACACTTTTTTGCTTGATTTTGTTACTCTTACTTTGCTAATAAGTGTTTAGTTGTAAAGTTAGTGGGCTTTAAAAACCATGAATCCTGCCTTTAAAACCAGAAAGATAAGCCAGGAAAAACAAATTCAAAAATCCTTTCCTCCATATGCCTCTCATTACTATTTTTTTTTGTTTTCTGTCAATATATCAGAACATTTGCACTGATTCAGTGAGAAAGTGATTCAAAAGTTAGTGATTCATAATGAAATTGAAATGGCTCGTTTACATTCCGGAATCCATTACAAAGCCTTTTTTGTGTGATAACACATGAACATGCTATATGCAGGTTGTAATAACACCCTGGCATCTTAGCTCTGCTCTTAATTTAATGTTTTTTTAGGCATTCTTCACAGAGGCAATGCATTACCCTTTATTCACTGTATGTGCCATTTATTTTCTTTTGGGGGGGCTAAAATAAATAATTCAAATAGATTTAACAAGCTTGTGTCTGTTTTTGGTATCATTTCGAATTCATCTGTGTCATGGATTTGGATTTAAAAGTGTGGGAGGATTTTCAATAAAACAAAGCCGTGAGGCCGAGCCAAATAATTGTCTCTTCCCTCCTCGGCTTCCTGTCTTTTTCCTCCTTATCACGCCATCATCTTTTGCTCCAGATACGCACCGGTAAGAACCCACTCGCATATCCGGATGGCCTCTTTGTCTTGTGTCAGTGCCAACCTCGGAGAGCAGAGCAGGCTATGAGCATGGAGCAGCATACATTTACACAAAACAGATGATTCATTGTTGGGCTGAAATCTCAACATATTCCATATACAGTAATAAAGAGCTTAGGCAGATCAAAAGACTAATCTGAGTTGCCTTTTGATGTGGACAGGTAAGGTCTTAATTAAAAAAAAAAAAAAAAAATATGGTCACTCTCAAGAATGGAGGGCTGTGTGGGGATTAAAAGCCACCGGCCGGCACATCAGTGAAGCTCACTTGGCTTTGCTGGCCCGCTTTGAAAGGCTGATATCCCAGATCACTTCCCGTCTTGTAAGTGCATAGTCGGCTTATCTCTGGGAGCATGGAAGTTGTTAGGATTTTATCACACCACGGCCTATCCTGGATTATTGTAAATGGAACCCAAGGGGTCCAGATTGAAACACTCCTTTTTATAGTGTGTTACACTTGCTTCTTTTCTACATGGTCTACATTGTTTATGGGTTACTTTATCCCTCTATGTTGGGGGGGGTTGGCAGTGTGTGGGAGATGCATTAGATAAATGCACAGCAACACAAACACACACTTTTAGTACAGTCTCTGTTTTGTACATTTCTCTCAACCCTACCAACAGAGACAAATTGCTTAAAACAACATTCGGATATAGAGAGGGGCTATTCAGTTGCAGCATGTGGCCAACTTGACTCCGGGTCAAGATAAGCCCAGGACACGAAGACCATGCTTGGATGATATAGCGGCCCCTCGCCTTTGAAATCCTTTCCAGACTCATTGAGATACTCCCCAATGTGAAACTCAAGCTAGCGGTTCTGAAGGATCCCGAGATTACGGCAGACAAAGAGCGGCTTTGAGAGGTGAGCAGCGAGAGGGGATGTAATGAACTTCATGTGAAAAGCTTCCCTCCGCACATGAGAGAGTGTTCGGGAGAGGAGGCATGGTGCCGGGGCGAGGGGTGCATGGGTGCACCGCCGTCCTCTTTGATTGTTCTTGTGTAGATAAGGGCAGCATTACAAACACCTCAGAGACTCAAGTGTGCTCTCAGCCCTTTCAGGGAATTGATCAATAATAACAAGAAAATCTTTGAAGGGATGTTCTTATGTCTGCGTTGGCAAATACACGGCTAGGCCTTCATTTACCATGGGCAATAATACACAATCCCTGATAAGCAAGGTATTATACACCCCACTGAGCAAGGTAATGAAAAGTCTCAGCTGGCAGCATAATGAATTGATAGAAAGCCCCCTCACCCCCCTCCTTCATTCGATCTTATAGTTTTGTTATTTAGAGGCCTTAGTTCCGAGTGAAAGTGGCTTGTTACCTTGCTGTGTGAGGTGGACTGGACTTTACAAAGACATTTTACATTACAAACTTTACAAAGTACTGATGACAGTTTCTTAAAAATCAAATTGACAAAGAGAGACCATACTTTTCACGCTATATCTAAATCCTGTCCAGGAATATTAGGCTACAAGGATGGATCATGCTAGAGTGAGTCAGACCAGAGCTGTAGACTTGGGACTTGACTGCTCTGAGACTTATTTGAGAATGAACTCCCAAAAGACTTGACTTGAGATTTGGAAGCAGCCTGGTTAAATCCTGAAAAAGATGGCGTCAGGCATTTACCATTGCATGACTACACACCATGAAATTTTAACTGTTAGGCTTGTGCACCAAAAGGACTTGGGGCCAGTTTTACAAAGAAAGACTGTGACTATGGCTTAGATCAAACTAATAGTCTAAATTCATTCAGCAGCTGTTTACACAAAGCTCTGTAGTTATTGAGTTATCCATCCATTTTATTCTTCCCCGGGGCCAGGTCGCAGTGTCAGGGTGGCTTGTGGCCATGATCTCATTCTTTCAGTCCCTTCCCAAAGCTCATGACCATAGGTGATGGCTGAAATGTAGATTGACTGGTAAATTGAAAGCTCTCTCTTCACCACAACAGGTACGGTACAGTGCCAATATCACTGCTCATGCTGCACCAATCCTCACCAGAGATGCAATTCTGAGGTCCCCAACACGGGCACACTCAGCTCTGCCTTGAGACCCTGGCCATGAATATCACAAACAGAATCGGTGACAGGGGGCAGCCCTGGCAGAGTCCAACACCCACTCAAAACATGTTTGACTGTGTGCCAAGAATGCAGACGCAGCTCTCACTTTGGTTATATAGAGACCGGATGGCTCGGAGCAGTGACCCCCGGTACCCCATACTTCCGCAGTAGCCCCCACAGGACCCCCAGGGTGACACAGTTGAAAGCCTTCACCAAGTCAAAAAAACACATGTGGTCTGGATGGGCAGCTCCCGTGAACACCTCAGCAGCACTGGTTCTGGCTCTTGAGTTAAGTAAGACTAATTTGGCATGAATTCTGGATGAATTAAGATTTTTCTCCCCAAAAAGAATGACAGTATCAGTGATTTCAGCAAGTGCCCCAAAACCTCATATGTCTATGTTCAAGTGGCAAAGCCCCGGCCGTTGTCATATCAGAAAATGCTTATATGTGTCATTCTAGAGGGGATGGACAACCAACGGATTGTGTCATTTCATTTGGAAGACTTGTTGGACAAGACTTAACATTGAGCTGTTGACAAGAAAGCGAATAAGTGTATTTCCCTAAAATGTCAGATTTTTCCTGTAATTTTCCTCCAAATTTAAGTAAAAACTGTAGGCGTAAAACATAAACCTATTTGGTGGACATAAGGAAGATATAAACCCATTGACTGAAATCTCATCGAGTCTGACCTTGGTCACAACTCAGCGCTTATTCTGGAACGTTCAGTCCCAAATCCCTCCATCCACACGGGTTCAGAGGGCCATAATAACAACTTCTTCGAGTCGCTGGTTTGTTACTTGGCAAACGCAGACTCTTCCCTCAAGCTGCCGGGCAGACCAGCAGCTGCTTTGCATCTCCCTGCATCTCGGAGATGAAAAGTCACATATTTTCTCAGCACGCTGGCAAGGCTAGACCACATTACAGCACACACTGAGGCATCCACAGCTCCACACAGGGTACTGTAACGTCTCCCCCATTGCTGGAAACGCAGTGGAAGAAGCTTGATTCTTTGCAGCCCCACCCTCAGAGACTGGACTAACTGCTCAGCAGATTAATCAGTGCCTGTCTGATTCAAATTTTAAGTAAATAATGAAAAAAGTACATTTAAAACATGTCTCTGTGACCTATGAGAGGGAAAGGAATGGATATTTATATATTTTCAAGTGTTTACAGCTCAATAAATCTAATTTCTGAAGAGGACTGGCCCTCTCAAACCTTCATCTGTAGACGTATTGTTCAATACTCAATAGGTTGGTTCAGTTTGAGACAAGGGTGAATTAAGGATTTGCTCTCAGACGCCTCTTGCGAAGGACTGAAGTGTTCTAATGTGCGCGCTGTAGTAGAAAATTGTTCTGGTGTGCGGACTTAACCACAGACTGTGAGTGGAGCTATTAATTTCAGGAGGGAAAAAACAAGGCTTCTAATTGAATACTATGCTATATTGTGGAATGTCATCCTGGCTTTTAGACATAAACGAAAACAGAAAAAACCCCAAAAACACTCCAAACAGTATGGATGGAAAAAGAGCATAAAACGTCTTACGAGGCAGTTAATGGTTTCCATCTCTTAATGCCGTGGTTAGTTTCCATCTCTTATTAATGCTTTGGATCACCATCCAATCCTCCTATTGCCGCCCTGGGGGGATGACTGCGTTAAAACCCACACCTGCTCTACATTGACCATCCTCGAAGCATGGAGGTAATTAGCCACAGAGTGTGTCGGCACTGCATGGGGGAGGTGGCCCAGGCCAACAGAGTCCAGACGCTGTGGGGGGAAAATAATGTCCAGTCTAGACAGTTTTTCCCCCAAAAAGTACCCGAAGGTGAGCCGGGGCCAAAGAAGTCCTGGTCGCTTGAGCAGTCATCCAAAGTTTGAACAGGCTGTCATTGCACTGATGAAATGTACTGTACTGTTTTCACGCCTCCCGAGCCGCTGTCGATGGTGTTGGATTTGTTCCCTTTCTGCAAATGGAACATATGCTCACAGTGACATCTGCAGGATTAGCCCAGATTATGAAAACTTGAGATACAAACTGCAAATGAGGTCACTGAAACCATATTATGCAAGGTGGGATTTGTTGATACTAGAATTCCACAGACGTGGAAAACGGGTGTTAAATGTGATTTGACTGTATTTGGCTCTGTAGAGATAGATTCACATTTTCTTCAAGTCTGTCTTAACACCTTCCTCCTGTCCATGCTGGCCCTAAAGAGACACGAAGCCTTAAGAGACAGTCAAAGTTACAGTGTTTTAGTGTGAAATTCCCTCTTTGTGATTCCACAGAGTTTCTGAAGATATCCACAAACCTCTCCTCCAATCTTTTACTTTCATCCAAGTGTCTTTTCTATATTTTAAACACATTATTTCATGTTCTTAATATTAATGCATGTCTGTACATATT
This sequence comes from Gadopsis marmoratus, assembly GCA_036023855.1. Lineage (NCBI taxonomy): Eukaryota > Metazoa > Chordata > Actinopteri > Centrarchiformes > Percichthyidae > Gadopsis > Gadopsis marmoratus. The sequence continues at coordinate 7,879 of JAVQJF010056621.1, forward strand.
CCGTGGATGTTTTTGATTGGATTGTTGTTTGCTGTCATGTGGGTGCATTTCTGTGACCTACACTATGTGTATAACGCCTGCCTGTGAACACTCCTGTAGAACACTCTTGATAATAATGAAGCTAAACTTGACTTCTCTCCAAACAAGTCAAACTCCTGTTTTTCTTCAGGCCGTAGAAATCTTTGACCTCTGCCGTTCCCCTGATTTATTGCCATGTTGTCACTGGCAAGTGTTTGTGGACTCGTGTAAGCATATACGAGCATCTGGAAGAGCTTTTAAGACAGAAAAATAAATTTAAAAACTGAATATTGGCTTTTTTTTTTTTGCTTTTTTGCAGGATATGATGATATAATGTCTCCAGTTTCTTGTTTGAGTTGAAGACAGGAAACCCCCCCCCCCCCCCAACTCGCTTGGCGACCACTGTTGGCTGGTGGCTTCAGGTTGGGCAGTTGAGATTCCCGCCGCCGAACCGTTGGTGCGTAATGGCGCGCGACTGGACGGCAGATGTTCCAGCACCGGGACACTTTGTGTGAACTCTTCCGACTTCTTTTTTTTTCTCTCTCTCTCTCTCTCTCTCTCTCTCAGCGTAGGCGTGCGTTAACTTGCTCTCCTGTCTTTAAAAAAAAAAAAGAAGAAAAAAAAAAGTTATCTGGGGAAGGAAAGGGCGAAGAAGGAGAAGGGGGGGGGGGGGGGGGGAAGAAAGAAGAACGAAATATTTTGGCTACCCTTTCGACCCGTGCCGGTTTGTGCCGGGGACCTGTCGTCGCCAGCAGCCCCCAGATTTCCCCTCAGCGCCCTAAATGGACGCGGCAGTGTTGGTCTATGCGGATCAGCGCAGGCCAAAAGGTTGGAAACAGCTTGTGAATATCCGTCAGTTTGGCGTCTAGAGGGGAACCGCGCAGAAATGCCCGGCTGCTTCGCTGGAACGCCGCTCTGAGGACTTTTCTCCTGCTTTTCTCCTTCTTCTTCTCCTCCTCCTCCTTCTTCTTCTCCTTCTTCTTCCAGGGGGAAGGACTGTGTTTAAAGTTGACAGCAGAAAGTAAAGCCCGGCGCTCCAGCGGCGGCTGCCATAGTTCCCGCTATGGATTGGATGTATTTATTCATGTGCTTTTCACTCACGCAAGTATCTCTGGATCATATTCTCGCTGCAGAAACACATGGTGAGTTCTTCATTTATTTTCTCTTTTTTATTTTGGGGGGGGGGCTGTGCTTTTTGTGCTGTGTGAGGGGAATCATGATAAAACACACACACACACACACACAAAGGCCTATTTTTATTGACAGGTCTACATAATAAGCCTGACAGCCTTACTGTGCTTACTTATAATACTTATATTACCTCTGTTTCATAAAGGACACTCATCCTGAGCCACCTCTGCATGATTTATATAACACCATGTGTGAACTGAAGCGCAGCTCTGCCCTCCATGTCTTTTTGATCGCTCAGCTTACTTTGCTTTATAGCTATTTTTCCATACGAACTTGCCACGGCTCTGTGACTGTGATTCTCACTTGACGCTATCTGTCTCATCAGAAAAACTCTCTGGAAAGTTAAGTGAATATGGTCTTATCGTGCCATTCAGCACAGACTCCCGTGGCCGGTACATTTCCCACGTGGTCTCTGCTGGAAGTGGTGCTGCTGCTGATGCCTCCTCAGCCTCTGGCGGCAGAAGAAGGTTGGCCCGCAGTGCCCCCGAGATGCCCTCGGCCACCTCCGCCTCGGCTCAGCACTTGTTCTTCAACGTCACTGTGTTTGGGAAAGAACTGCACCTCCGCCTGAGGGCCAACGGGAGGCTGGTGGCCCCAGGGGTCTTTGTGGAATGGCAGGAGGACTTTGTGGAAAAGGCCAAGGAACGTATCCACGGCGACTGTGTGTTCACTGGAGACGTGAGCGACATGCCGGAGGCCTCTGTGGCTATCAGCAACTGTGATGGACTGGTAAGTCACCGACGCACACTTGAAATGTTAGTCAGATGGAGAGAGATGTAGCTGGAGGAAAAGGTGCGTTCCCCTCTTTGGCACAGTGTCAGAGAGGAAGGATGGCGTGGAGGTGGCGTGCATTTGTCCATTTTCAGAAAGTCCGCCACAGTGGCCACTTGACGTACTGTACCTTCAGACCTAAGCTTACATCCTCACATAGGACATTAATTGAAGGGATATTCCATTTTTTTAAGCATCAAACATTCAGACCTGTGTAGGCGTGAGAGGTAAGTTTGCAGCTGGTCCTTTGCTGAGAGCTTGCTGTCATGTCCGTTACCATGGATTCTTAATTTGACCAGATTTCACTGTAGCGCAAACGTTTGAAAGCGTCACTTCTCAAACTACTTCTGCAGCACAACCTCTATGCTGTCCATCTGTACGCTCGCTTCTACATCTCCCAAAAACTCATTTTTGCCAATATGCTCCTTTATACACTAGCAGGCGCATTGCGGTAGTTTGTCAGGCAGCCAGCGATTGGGCTAGAATCGAGCGGTTCTGACCGATGACAGGACAAGCCTCACACAACTCGCACACCTCGGAAGGTTGTGCATGAGAATAGAGACAGGAGCGGCAGGGTTGGAGTATTGAACACGAATCCTGTCTCTAACAAACCATCTTTGACTCTGCACAGACATTAGCTTACGCATAGCATGTAGCTAGTTTAATTTTGTTACTTAAACCTGCATTAATGGATTTGTTGCCCTCTTGACTTGCACTGACATCACTTGATACGGTGAACGTGCTGAGCAGTATTAACCGTCATTAGGAGTTGTGTTTCTGGCCACCTGGCAATTCACTTTCCTTTTAGCTCTGTTCTTTGTCTCCACCTACCCTTGAGAAAATTATCCGGCTCTTTAGCTGCTAAATGCTCCGCTGTGTTCACCAGCCAGTCGCTAAAGTTGGAGCCCTTTGGTGCCGGGCCGGTAGCGTAAAGTTGGTTTATCAGAGCTTCTCGTGAGAAGCAGTGAGAGATAGCGGCGTGAAAACCAAAGCACTGAGCTGAAAGATGCTGTGGGAGGTGAAAGATCCTTCACATTAGCCCATACATAGTAATTTCATCCTTCGTTAATATTAAACTACTAACTACAGAATGAACTATTGATTGATTAGCTACAACGGATGAACTGTAAACTGCCGCCAGCGACGTCGGTCATTTCAACCAGTGAAAGCGACAATCAGCCGTGGTTGAAAATCGGGAACTTGCTACCTGAATGCTTTGTACATCGCCCTTTGGTTGAATCGAAACAACTACAACCACCTTTCACGCCTACAGGCGTGGGCTGTTTGATTCTAAAGGGACACATTTTGGGTGGAATATCAATTCAAGCAGCTGTTGTAAGCATCCTTAGTTACTGCTTGGTGTCACTGACGGTATGTGAGGTCTATTAAGGTCAAATAAATTCAAAATGAAAGGCCACAATCCCAGCAGGCCCCTTCTTCCAGAGCATTGTGTGTCTCCTCTGTCACCACCAGTGTGTTCATCATTCTGCTCTAGAGCAGTCATTTGGTGTCAGAGCGACGGGAGTTGAGCTGAGCCACTAATGGATGTTTGCAGTCGAGCAAATTAGAGTGAATTTCCAAACGCGGATGTGTCATTTGAACGGGCCGACGCGAGGCTACTCCTTAGCCTTTCTGAGTCAGCGCTCTGAATTATGACAGAACTAACATGTGGAATAGAAGTGAAGATAACCTTCTGACCCATGAGCTTTTGAAACGATCCAAATGAGACAGAAACAAACACACAGTTATGACTCCTTTTACAAATTATCACACATTCTGACATTCACAAATTTCATGTGTTTGATTCGAGTCTATAGCAGCAATTCACCCTTTTGTCTTTTTTGCTAGAACTTTTCACAAACCCACAATATAATCACTCTGCTTTTTGAAGTGTTTGTTAGGCCAGTTGAGCTTTTTATGTTGCATCAGCACGTAACACAAAGAAACAACGGATATCCCCAAACACTTGTGTTGCTCGTCAACGTTACTGCATTTTCATAGTTTTTCGAACAAAAAAAGAAAAAATGCTGACGCTGAGAAGACTAGGTGAAATAGAGACACAGACTTATTTCTTCTTTCTTAATATAATAACAGCGAGTGGTGTGTGGACAATGCCGTGCTGTGTTCTCTAATCACAAAGTAATTTCCCGAAAGGCGACTGTGTGTGGCCTCAGTGACTCGAGGCTAAAAGTGACGCAGTGGCCCTATGCAGCACGATGCCGTATTCGCCAAAACTACAATATGAACGGTTTTTATACATTGTCTGTTTATTGCCAAAGGTGGCAGTCTTTATCACAGGGTTATTTGATTTTAAACAAGTCCTAATACGGAAAGCAAATGTTTTAGAAGTTATGAGCTGTAGAGTAACGAAGCCAAGGAGTTACTATCCTACAGTTCTACAAAAAGCAGATGTCCAGCACCAGGCACTGTTAGCCTCTGCTCTGCTACGTTCTCTCCTGCTAGCTTTTGTTCTAAATTCTGGTGATGCTGTGATTCTGGGCTCCTGTACTCAACAGTGAAAACTTTGCATCCGGTCATTTTAACAAACGTAATATACCTGCTATTTTGTAAAACTCCAACAGCTACAGCTCCCATGAGGCTTTTACTTTTGTGATCATAGGCGCATTCATGTCATTCATGTCAGAGTTACCATAATTACCCTTCTCCGACCTGTAAATAGCGTTCATGTCAACAAGCGTGAACAGTATTTTAACCCCCACATGACCAGCTGTAATCTTCGAGTAATCCAAAGACAGGCGCAGCTCTCGATGTTCTCCATCTCTACAATCATCCCATATGATATGAACACAGCATGGTGTGTTGTTGTTGAAAGCCAACACAATAAATGTTGTTTTATCTTTATCAAAACTTTACTAACTTGAAAGGTGTAGCATAGAATATAGCACAGACACCCCAGTGTCATATTGCAGCTTTACAGGAACACCAATGGAAGGGGAGAACACTTTGGGTCTATGCTGTGTTCACATCATGTGGGATGATGGTAGACATGGGAAAGATTCTGTATGTTTAAGACTTGTGAACGTTCATGTCATCACTGAACTCAAGATGATTGTATGATTGCTGGTTGTGTGAGGGTTAAAAATACAGCTTTGAGAATATTCACCTTCAATAATGGACTTTGGCAGAAGTGAAGCATCCGTGATTGGTTTCAGAGCACTTACCTATTACTTTGTGTCATGTTGGATATAGAGTATTGTTTTCCTAGATGTAAATATGAGTCAAAAACCCGTAATCATGGTAATTCCGATGTGACATGAGTGCAGCTGTAGTATTGTAGCACTGTAGTATTTACAGCCAACCTCAGTGTTTTCTCAAAAACAAAAGTTGAAACATGGTTAAGATTAAATTGGGTTCATTCAATGGCGCAATTTGTAGTGAAAGAAAGACAACAAAGACAATATCCAATGAATGAGACAGTAGATCGATGGTGATCACAACAGCTGAAAGAATGTAAATCCCAGAAAAGGCCAAATGACTTTCAGGCAAAAACATCACGATATAGACAAGGATCTCAATAAATTAGTACAGTTCTCTGAAGGATGTGTAATCTGACATTTCTGGGGATTTACTTCCTCTTATGGTGCTCAGCGTGTTGCGTCTTTTATATTTGACAGGATGCCGAGGTAGTCATTACTTTAAAAGGTCTGTTCAACCAAATCACAGAAAAGCATGTCTTTTTGTGGACAGTTTTCATTACTTAGTAGAAAATGGTTTCCGGGTAAAATTTCAAACATTGAGGGCTGTGTATTATGCAGTGTCTGGTACATTGCGTTTGGAAAGACGGTCTGTTATTTTTCAAATGTCAAAATTCAAAGCTTTGATCATCGCAAACAACATTGCATTCACCTCTGTTGTACTGTAGTTGCAATAGAAGTCCCAGTCTAGGCAAGGGAAAGCAAAACTCCGCAAAATAGATGGCATTCAATGCATGCATTTTTGTGATTTCGGCAAAGTCAGCCTTTAAAGGCTGCAGGAATATTGTCTTAGGAATATTGTCCATGTGTCTCTTGCATCAAAGCCAACGCAAACATACATCTGTCTGTGCATGCAGGGGTGTCCGGGGAGCATTTGAAGAAGCACAGGCAGCTCGCAGGCAAATTATTTAGTCCGAAGTGTCTGCTTGAAGTGGAGGGAGATGGAGGAGATCATGTCTGATGAAAGGACCAAGTTTAAAAGGGATAACAACATGAAAAATGTGCTACGGTCACGGCATGCGGGCCAAATCTCTCTGAGATGTACTGTATCTCTTTACTTCACTCCATTTGTATGTTCAATGGGTTCCCTTATAGAGAACAGTGGCAAAGATGTATATCACAGTTGCATAGACATTTTCTGTTTGCATGGGACTCAGACTCACGCCAGCAGTCATCACAACTCATTTACTTCGTGCACTTCAGTACGACTGAATTTCCACCATAAGCTTTGCTGTCAGTGTGTCCTCTGAGGCCACTCCCACAGAGATGACTCTCTAACAGCGAGGGATAACATCACCAGTAAAGGATTACGTTAACTTGGTCTCCTGCCACGGGCACGGAGGCGCATGAGTTATGGCATTCCAAGGTCATGACAGATGAAGACATGCACACATAGAGCTGCAAATTAATCTGATATGTTTCGGTTATATTCGGCCTCGCAGCACTACCAGACTGTCAGCTGAGGCTGCAAAGAAAGTGCAAAATGACTTGGTTCTCTGAAACAGACCTGCACTTTCAGTTTCATTTTGATATAATTTATGTTTGACCAACATGTCAGCGATATCTCCCTCCCTAACTGTTGGATGGAAACAGCTGTGCGCTCAGACGAGCACGAACTATTGTTGTGGAGTGATGAGGGATGGCTATTATTATACCGGTGCTGCTCATGAAACACGAGTGATGGATTACTGCAGCCGGTAAAAGAACTATTCCTGTGTCCATCAGTTAAAAAGAGCGAGCCACCTAGCAACAGTCAGCAGTCTTTTTTTGGGGTGGTGGGGTATGTTTGTGTGTGTGTGTGTGTGGGTGGGGGGTAGTTTTCCATCCATTGGAGATGGAAAATGCTTGCATAAATTGTTCTATTCATGGATGTTTGAAGGAATTCTGTACAGGGCTGGTCCCAATCCAGTATTCCAGTGTCGCCTGGTGTTCCAGTACTCTGCTGGCACGGACGTAAAGCCACTAAATTAAGAGCTTCCATCAGCCAATTATGTGATTTATTCCCTCTCAGTCTAATCTTTATTTGCAGCAGCTACAGCATGTCTGTCTAAACATGTGCTCAATCTAACACACACTGTGATACAGGACCCGCATACCTGTAAGAGCACGCACCTGCACACACGCACACACACTCGCAAAGTTAATTCCATTTTGAGAGGGATATGACAATCCAGCCAATAGTAGTTGAGATATACTGATTGACCTACATTACCATCCATAGAGCCGTGCTTGTAGCATGGGCAAATATATAGATTTGCTCATGTGCATCTCTTTCAGTTGTCCGGAGGACATTTAGCTGCTCAGGCTAAAAGCATTTGTTTGGAGCTTGCTGCCCCAACTATTTGACTCCTGGAGCATGTTTGTGCTGTATGCAGTCTGAGAGGAAGCTCTGCATTCACTACTCAGGGCTGAAAATAACTGCGTAGTTATAATATTCTCCTAGAAAGATGCTATTTTATATTAATCAATGAATGGATCACCCCATGAAATACCAGAAAATAATAATAACAACAGTCATTTTAAGTTCCTGGAGCACACGGTTGTGTCGTCACAATGCTCATTTCTTTCAGATCAACAGTCTAAAACCAAAAGATTTCAATTTACAGTGATAAGAAACTGAGAAAAGCAGCAAAACCACAGATTTTAGATGCTGAAGCTAGAAAATATTTCCCTACATAAATGTTGATTAATGATACATTTTCTGTTAATCAATTAACTGTTCCGGCTCTAAATCAGACTGATTTTAGGTTATAGAGGTGTGAAGCCAGTAATAATACAGAAATGAATGCAGAACTTCATTTGAAATCCAATGACTTTGTGTTCCCCTCCTAATTTCTGATAGCAAAGCTTGCAGCGGACATATGTTTACATGTGGTTCCTCTGTAGGCCCTTCCAGATGCTGCTGCTCTCTCCCCTCACAGTCCCAGCTGAAACAAGAGACCACAGAGGAAGTATTCAAGCATGTCTTACTTGGCATTTCCTGGTTAGGGGCTGGACAGATTCTTTCACTCCTCTTTGCCCTCATTATGTCCACCCTTCAGTTCACATCGTTTGTGTTGTCCAAGCAACAGCATGCTGACAATTTTGAGATGAGGTTTTTGTTTTCCAGACACAGTGTTCTCTTTGCTGCACTGTATTTAGATTTCTTTTTGCAGCTGTAAATACACACATTCTTGCCAAAATCTTGTTGGTGTGCCTTCTTCATGAGTATAATGATAGGCTGGATAGATTTCGTTTTTTTCTTAACAAGGAGCGGGGATATGAGAAATGTCAATGTCATTCGTAGTGTGCTGTGTTCGGAAAGCACAGTTTGTGCTCCTTAAGAAGGAATAGAAACAAGAAATGTGTCAACTTCAGACATGTTTGGTTCATTGGTAGAGGATGCAACATTGTTTTTTCTTCATTAAGCAGACAGATATGTTATATCCAGTGAACAATAGATTGTGTTACAATTACAATTAACATGAACCTTCCAGCTCTCTCACTAAATTAAGAAACGGTGTCACCTAACTTAACAACATGATTACTTAATAAGTAATACGTAATAATAGCATCCATCTACCTCTAAGAATCACTAAAGAAGCACCGCAAACAACAACACAAAGCTCTCATGTTAAGGAAAAAAATAGAATGTTATGCCTGTGCTGAATCAATGCAGATTGATGTAAGTGTAAAAAGAGTTTTAATGACGATGACTTCAATCTGTAACACCTTTCACAGTGGAAAGTGTAATGTTCATACATGCTTATATCAGTGTAAGAATGGACTAGAGCTGCTTCCCTATGCAGTCCATCTAAATATTTAACTTCAGTCTCATTAGGTATACAACACAGACGCCTGGAACAGAGGATGTTTGCTTGGAAATCAGTGTGTGCAAATGTTTGCATTCCCTCATGTGTTGTGCCAGTGCCAGTCCAGACGCTGCATTGTCACCAGCTCTGATGCTGCAAAGGAGGATGCAATGCAGTGACGTCTCTTTGGTTTAATATTGTCCACCTGGAAATGAATTAAGTGTCCAAACACATGCTATTATGTAATTGAAATTGGGGGGGAAAAAAAACATTGAATGGCAGTGTTTGTTGCGCAATTTCATATTTCCAGTGCAGCAGAATTATTGTAGTTAAGCACATCAACAGTCCATGTCACCTTATGAGCCCTGTCCCTCTAAATGAAAGATCCAGGTCGTCTTTCCATGGGAGACATTCTGACACACAATCAGTCAGGGAGCAATCCACCTCAGAAGAGACTGACATGACAATTGTTCCTAACTCATAACGCAAGGGGGCCAACAGAAGAGTCAGTACGCCCACTTAATAATATTCCCCAGGTCCTATACTTACCTTCGAATGAAAGCAGCAAGATTACGGCTGCTCTCTGTGTGTAGTTAAAAGAGAAATCCTGGTGTCACTCAATAACTCTTGCCGAAGGGCTTGAAGGGCCCCAAGATGCGTGTACCTACGTTATTCCCCATATCCAGCCCTTCTCTAAATCTTCCCCATGATCAGGCACACTATAATTACTGGCTCCAGTGTTACTGTCCTTTGAAAGAGGAAGGGTGCACTAATTTGAAGCCGTGTTTTTCCAGGCAGGTCTGATCCGGACTGATAATGGGGAGTTCTTCATCGAGCCCCTCGAGAAGGGCCAACAAGACGTGGAAGTGAAGGGGCGAGTCCATGTGGTCTACCGCAGGTCGGCCATCAAACGGGAGACGGGCCAGCGGAGGGAGGACCTCCACAACGAAGGTAGGCGAGGAGAAGCAGCGTGACGTCAGTGGAAACAAAAAGCGCCTTGTGTGTGTTTTGTGTATAACACAGGCTGTGGTTCAACTGCAATTAAAGCTCCAGTGGTTTTGCATGTTTTAGCCCATTTATTATAACTCATATACACTTTGCATCACAGCTAATGATTTGGTTGTATTTGAATGTTGTTTTTCCTGCTATTGCTCTCATTGGTTTCCATTCATTTCCTTATGATATGAAAATCTATTGCCAGACTCCTAAAACCACCACGGTGAATATCAATTCTCTACGAATTAAAAAAAAACAATCAAAGTTACATTTCAACCATGAAGTACAATCAGCTTTTTTCCCCAATACATGAATTCTGGTACACACAGCACTCTATGTTTTTTTACAAATCTTTTTTAAAATGTATTTAAAGCTGTTGTTTCGGTTTTACAGCTTGCAACGTTACTGTTTTGGTTTCAGTTTCACCCAAATTTGGCGGTAGCCCTTATTTATGCATTTTATTTATAACGGTAATGCAACATTGGCAAGAATAAATGCATACTTGATATTCACTTTATGCCCGTTTAAAGAGCCTGCTGGTTGTGCTCCCTAAATCAGCTGGTAAAGTGAGGAATACTGGGATCCAGTGGTAGCACTGGGGACAGGGGAGGGTGGGGGAGCTGGTGAGGAGGGGCGGCGACCTTTCCTTCCTTCACAGTCAAATTACTCCATCATGAATTCCTTTTCTATTCCTTCCTTGCTACAACAATAGCTTGAACATCTGGTGGAAGACTCTCGCTATGACTCTCGCCATTCCATTTCCAAGCGTGGCTGTAAAACCGATGGGTGTTTTCATTTTGCTCCACAGGCGTCTAGCTCATACATCCTCAGGAGCAATTTCTATCAAGTCACTCATTCACATTTTCCAACACTCGTTTTGTTCTATAAACACCCTTTGTGATATGCACTGCGTTCCTTTTTGTCAGCTGTCTGATGTTGGATTTGCATCCAGCCTTTGCACTTTAACATTATTACCACCTTTTACCTTTTCTAATTACTGCTTCTCTGCCTACGCAATGTACCTTCATTCATCAGTCCGCTCTAGCGAGATGTCATTCACAGAGGAAAGCATTAATATCCATCATTTGTGGCCTTGTTCAAACTAATCTTACACCTTAAGAGTGTTACTTCTGGGTTCCTTGCCAGACCTTTTTTCCTTCACAGCACTGTGAGAGATTATCCCAATTAAGGCTTAAAACAGGTGATGCTGCCAACAGACCCTAGAATAATCTCACCACTGCAGTCAAAAAGTTTACTTGAACGTTAATTATATTTCATGCTCTGTCACTCTCATTTAATGTCCTTATCCTGTATTATGTAAGAATATGAGGCTAAACGTAGTCTAGTTTTTGAAACCCATTTATCTTCATTTTCTCTGCCGCAACTGGTGCAAATAAGTTGTCATCTGTTATGCATTCATCTGTGTATCTGTTATTTCTATTTATCTAGAATAAATTGGTTCTCTGGAGGTTTGCCTGGAGCCAGTTGAACACGGCATTTATCCCTCATTTCCATTTTTTCTGCATTGCTCTTCTGAAAATACCTTGTCCAATGGATTTTCCGGTATGCACAAGAAAATGTGTCATGTCTCCATTCGTATCTGGCAGACTTGAATCTCTGCGCCTCACATGTGAAATTATGTCTTTTACAAAAGATTGCAATAATTAATTGTGTCGAGCAACATAAATGTTTGAACAAGGCCATTTCTACCAGACGTCTCCTGTAAATTACATTTAAGAGTGGTGAGGGGAGAGAGGATTATGTATTGCTTTTTTTATTTGCTTGCTTGTTTAGATAGCAGAACATCAGAAAATTGTAATTGATTTTGTATGAAATTTGGTGGAAATATGAAGCACGCCGTTTTTAGTGAACTGCTGCAAAAAATAATTGGTGCATGTATCTCATAATGGTCTGTAACTATGTGTTCTTATGCAGATCCCGATTCAAAATGACTAAACGGTTTCTAGTATTCTGCAGTCTCGGCAGTGATGTGCGCTCTCTGAGTGCTTTCTATTTATTGCCTCTGTGGTGTTTTGTCTTTGTGGTGTTCTTTTCAGTTTATGGTGCTCCACGTTTCCAAAGTGTGGGTCACTGCGTCATCTGACATTAATACATCTAATCTCGGGAGATCTGTTTCATCTCACAGATCAGGCCTGAATCTGTAAAGTGCAGAGTGTTTCAACTCTGAAACTCACGGCCAGTGATAGAGGGCATACTGTGCGAATATCACACATACAAATAACAGCTGAAGCTCTTTATGACATGGATGAATGTTGTTTGGAATTGGTGCGACGCAGCTTGGATTCGTGCTTTGAATACACATATTATACTTAGGCTGAATGTGGGGCCAAAAGGAAACACGCTAAGTCTAAGGGGAGTATCTTAGATAGTCCACAGTCGTGTCAGTAATCCCAAAGGAGATGTTTTTATGTTGGGTTTGACACATATCACTTCACAGAAGCTGAGATCAGATTCCCACAGTCCGTACATTGACTTCTTTATGCGCTGGTCATATTTTGCAGTGACAGATTTTGGGATCGCAAACCTCCCGGCAGCTCTGGATGTCGTCGAACATAAACTGTCTGAGTCTGAGCGCAAGAGGAGGCACGCAAAGAAAGATGACTACAACATTGAGGTGCTGCTGGCTGTGGACGACTCGGTGGTGCGCTTCCACGGCAAGGAGCATGTGCAGAATTATGTTCTCACGCTCATGAACATAGTAAGTCTGTTCCGGTTTTTTAATAAATTGCTCATCATATTCTGGCAACCTGCTGCTTGTTTATGCAAATCCCCAACATGGAATGTCTACAGCTGCAACTAACCATTATTTCCATTACTGATTATGCCAATTATTTTCTCGATTCAATCATTTTCTGCCAATGAAATGTCATAAATCTGTATTTTAAATGTCAATAAATGTGAAAAGTGCCCACCACAGTTTCCTAAAGTCAAAGGTGACATCCTCGAAAACCCAAAGAAATCACTAAGACAAAGAAAAACAGCAACAATTTACAATTAGAAGCTTGAACTAGTGAATTTCTGGCATTCCTGATTGAAAAGTTAAACAAGGAATCAGTTTTCAAAATAGTAGATTTATTTTCTGTCGATTGACTAATTGTTGTAGCTCTCAAAATATCCTTCGCTGGCATGAAACGTCTCCTGAGTTTGGTGATATGTTATCGACCTGTGGAGTTATCTTCTCCTCCTTGTCCTCTATGATATCAGACCTTGCCACACTTTTCCCCAGACCCCACTTTCTCTAGCTGTCTGTGGATTACTGATGAGTGAGGGGGGTGGGGGAGAAACTCGGTTCATTAATTACGGGTTCCACCAGCTCCTACCACCATAATCTACTTACTGGGCCCAAATCCCCCCAAGTCAGATTTTCACAGGGTGCTGGTTTCACTCTGTAACAGTTACCATTTGGACCCTGCAAGGTGGTCTGATTAGCTGCACTAGACCAATTAGAAAGTTGAGTGGGAGCTGTGCGAGGCTGTCATGGAAACCAGCGGCAGAAGTCCGCTCGTGCTGCCGAGCTCCACTTACATGGAATGATGTGTTTATTTAATTAGGATATAATATTCACATTCTGTCCCCAGGGCGAAATGTTTGATTTCTAATGACCATGGCTGATTAAGCTGGGAAGTGGCTGCAGGAGCGCACTCTGTTATTGGCTGTCCTCTGTGTCTAGAGCTCTCTGATAAGCACTTACGAGTATTTCAGATCGCTGGCAGGAGAAGTGAATTTGAGGAAGTTCTTAGGGATGAAACTGACTGAGCTAAAAAGAGAAATCAAGTTAAGTTCTTAAAAGTAATAGTCATGTAGTCCACTTCATATTGAGTAAAGTTTGATGAGAGGCACGGGCAACTTCCACAAAGAAAGGCGCAGTTTAAACAAATGAGGGTCTAAAGTCTTTAGTTCCACTCGTAAGCCACAGGCTTGCTGTGTCTGAAAGAGCTCTGCCCACTCAAATCCCTCTGAATCCCTGCTCCGTGGCTGCAGAACGTGTAGTACCACCTGGAGGAACTCTCCCTCAGGGATTGATTACTGAACATCCTGTCTGCGCGAAGCCAAGGTGACTGCTGAGGTGCCTGCCACACAATGGCTGTGTTGTTAGAGCACCGACCAGGTTTTGTCCAAGTCGATGTGATGCTGGACACCTAGCGCCTGTAGCCCACAGCTGCTACTCTCATTTTCAGCCTACAACAGTCAGATTCCAGCCCCTTCTCCTGGCTTTGCAATTATCCCAGTATAGGTGGGGTTGGGCCCATCCCTCAGCGGGACTCACGAAAAAGCTTTTAAAGATTGAATGCATACGCCTGAGTCCTGTCAGGAAGAATATGCAACTTCAGTGTTTACAACAGTCGTCACGGAACTTTTATAATGCCATTTTTTGATGCTGTCCTCACTTTTCTACAGCTTCTCTGTTTCGGGTCCAGCGTAAACACACATGTATATAGGTCAGTATGGACCAATGTAGGAATTTGAGCTTGTAACAAATCTGGGAGAACCTGGGGTCACTTGAGTGTTCCTTTCAGCATTTTTTTTGACCTGAATAGGCTTCTGTGAATGGAATATTTGCTTAAATGCCTTGGGTGTAACCCTGCGTCCCAGAGCAAATTTGGACTTTTCCTCAGTGACAGAGCTTTTGTTCAGCCCAGGGCTCCGACACCAATTATTCGGTGACCTTTGGTAGATCAGTGTTGCATGTTATTGACAGGCTGAGAAGTGATCAACAGAAAAGTGATACGAACAAAACCACAACCATGTAGCTGTTTTCAGATTGTAATGTGAGACAGTATTGGAATTGGAAGTATGAATAGTATTGGAAATGCATTATAAAAGGACATAAATTAAATAAAAACAAATATAGAAATGACATAATACAGTTGCAGTAATAAACTGGATAAATGCCAGATTGTCAAATGTGCCATTGACTGATGGGGAGGTTGCTCACACTGTTGTAGCTACTACAGTGAAAGCTTGACACTCCTTTATTTTGTTCATATGTTTTCCCTCCAGATCTGAATGTTGTTGGCGAAGAATTGAGTTTAACAACAGAGAAAGACTTTTAGCAATTAGACCCGCTCGATGTGAAGTATCTACATTAGGCATAGGCTCATACGAAGGCAGGAGTCTGACACCGATGGTGGTGGATTAAAGGAGCATCCTGGTGGGGATGGTGGTGAATGGCGAGGTGGTGTCAATAAAGGCCAAATATGACAGAAAAGATTATTGCGCTTATTGCGCTCCTTTTGTTCCCCCCCCCCCATTTTCAGCCTTTGGAGCTAAGCTAAGCTAACCAGCGTCATATTTAGAGTATAGACATCAGAGTAGTATTGATCTTCCCATCTAAGTCTCGACAAGTAAGCGAATAAGTGTTTTTTCTCATAAAAACTATTCCGTTAATGTAGCGATTGCAGTTTAGGCACATGGACCAAAAACCCGAGACAAGAAATAATACTGGACCATTTCCTAGCTCTGACTGTGAGGTTTTAACCAGAGTAACCAGGACATTGTTTCTTGATAGGAACATTTCAAAGCCCGTAACATAACACATCGAGTTAGATTTATGAGTGAGTCACATGCTGCATCAAGCCACTTGCTTTAAAACGTCAGCTGTGAAACACGTTTGCTCTCGGTAACAAGTTCAGAAGTCACATTGAGAAATGTGAGGGTGCTTTGTGAAGCTAAATGTCTCTGTTTACCGATCGAGATTTGCCCACTTTGTTTGGCACATTGTTAATTGCAATCCATAACCAACATGTCCCAACTGAATGACTTACTGATTTAAATATTCACCCCTCATTTTGCTCTGAAACGTATTTATCAACCGCAAAGTGAAGCAGTTGATTCACTTTAAGGGGCCCCAGTGGGGTGCCAACAGGTAGCGACGATTTGATTTGATGAAAATGAATGACAGGGATCGTATCTTAGCCCTGGGTTAAGCATCTGCACACCACAGCATTATTATAAAGCCAAATAGCTAGTCCATTAATTTCTGGGTCAGGCTTCTTTGCCATTGCCTAACAGCGCTGGGTTCACTGGATGGTTGCCAGTGTCTAAACAGCATATTAACATCATGATTCCAAGCTTGATGTAAGAGAAGAAAAGAACAAACTCCCCCATGATGAGACGGCCGGCTGCTGGGACGCTGTATCTCAGACACAAAGCAGCAACATATAAGTGTGATCTTGTGTTTTGGTGCTGATTTTGTACTGGTTTGCTATTTTCTTCAGTAGATTTTAGATACAGCAGATTCATTTCCAGAGAGAGGTGAATGAATTGGCTTGATACTGTGTTATTAATGAAGACTTCTCAGCAACACAGACAAACTACAAACAGTGATTATCTTCTTTCTTAATGGAGGGAAAGCTGTATCCCCCAATGTTATAAACTTTACTTTTTCTTGTTCTCTGTGTGTTTGATTACCTTTGACATAAAGCACTGCACACTAGCCGGCATGGTAAACATTTGATAATGTCACTCGACAGATTTCTGAGCTTCACTGTGTAGCCCAGGGGTTATGCCCAGCACTTTCCTCATTGTCCTGTTAATGAATACTTCTTGTGCTAGACGGGATCTATCTGTAAGGGATAGAAAAGGGGTTTTAAGCAGAAGAACCCAGAGCGCTGTATTCCAAGGTTAGGGGTACCAAGAAAGCGCTACAACTGTTTTTCCCCAACCTTTTGATGCCAGTTGAGGCCTCTGAATTGCATAATGCCATAATTGCCATAATGAGCATCTTCAGTCCTTTTCAGTACCTACTTACAAATAAACGCCCATTTATAACTTAGTACTGTATCCCTGGGAAACTAAAGATCAACAAAAGGACAGCTACTATTGTTTTGAAATCATCATTTGAAAAATCTGCCCACACAGCTTTAGGTTTTAGACTAGACCCGAAGCACTGTATTTTTCGTCCCACAGACTGTGACTGCAGTGTGTTTCGATTAATGCTCTGCCTTAAGGACAGCCATGTGACTGAATGTGTTATCGCCCTGTATGTGTTCTGCAGGCTCAATATTGTGAGACGTTCTCAAGCACCTACATCAAATGCATTGTTTCTTTCATCCTCCAGATCAGTGACAGATGCTGTTCATTTCCTTTCAGGTTGATGAAATCTACCATGATGAATCTTTGGGAACCAACATCAACATCGTCCTTGTCCGCATGATAATGGTCGGGTACCGACAGGTGAGCTATGTCACTTTGTTGTCATTTTCTGTATGTGGAAATATATTCGCAAACATCTTTTAAGGCAAAGATATTTGGTGCCAGCAGAAACCAGAAGTACATTTTGTACATGATTACATTGCTGTTATTTCAGGAAGCGAGAGTATGTTTTACGTTTAGTTTGGAATGAAAACAAAAAGGACTGAGCTTGCCACCGTGAATCAATAGAAAGATAATAGAAGCTTAATTCTGCCAGACACTCCATCAACTTTCAGTGAAAAGGATTTGATAGGATAGGATTCGACAACACTCCACCCCACCCAAACAAAAGGTTCAAATGTAGACAGCAACAACTAATTACAATTTATGACAATTAAAATCAGAAAATGTAGCTGGAGCCAGCAGACAATAAACATATAACGACTGAAGACGGGGAATTTTGTCGCCTGGCTCTGTCCAAAGACTAGCATGGATTAAACAAATCTGATATAACGTGTTAATTAGTTAGCTTTAAAGGTGCTGGAAGGCAGATTTTGTTAACGCTGGATGGAGCCAGGATAGCTTTCCCCACCTGTATCCAGTGTTTGATTATGGCTAAGCTAACCCACATATTTACTGTACAGACGTGAGAGTGGTATCAATATTTTCATCTAACTGGAGAAATACAATTTCTTAGCCAATTGGGTTTCTAATCAGCTTTTTCCATGTGAGCAGGTGCATGACAAAGACTTACGACAGGGAAAGTATACATGTAGCCATGTTGACCCCATGTTCACAATAAATTTAAATTGCAAGCAAAAGTATATATAGTATACAGTACACAAAGTTTCCTCTACAGTTAAAATAAGTAATGCTTCAAAATTAAGGTCGAGGGTGGATAAAAAACCAACCTTATTTGCAGAAACCAGGTTACCACAGGTACTGCGTGACCTGATATTGCTAAGTGTAACCTGGTTTATTGTGTGCACGTTAACGCACTGACTGATGGTATCCATGAATTCCCAGTTTTGTCAGAGCTCCCTCCTAAAAAATGATCCGTTCTATTTCCGAAATAGGTCAGTGCGAATATGACAGAATTAGGGAGTGTATCTGTGGTATCCATGTAATAGTTTGCTGGTGATCAAAGTCAAAACATCTCCAATATTTGCATTTTTATTGTACTGTATGCATGCATGACTTTGTGTCTTTTTTACTGTCACCGTTTACGTATTAGGCTGTGAGCATGCTGCAGAATATGTAGTAATGAGGTACAGATACAGTAAGCTCCAGTTGTTACTATGAGTAGTTCATGCAGCAGTGAAAGGACACAAATGCCGACAAACCCAGAGGCTCATGCAGTTCAATTATTTATTTTCAGCAAATGAGCTTACATGTAGGTACAGGAAAACACAGACGAGGACTAACAGGATGTGACAGTACCCCCCCTTCTAGAGACGGATCCCAGAAGTCCCAACAGGCCGGTCAGGAACACCAATTAGACTTGGTGGAAAGGGATCTACATTTCTATTCACAGTTTGAGTAGTAAAAGCTTCGTCCTGGTCTTGTGTTTCTGCAGTCTATCAGCCTGATCGAGCGTGGCAACCCATCCCGCAGCCTGGAGCAGGTATGCCGATGGGCCAACACGCAGCAGCGCCGTGACCCCGACCACGCCGAGTACCACGACCATGCCATCTTCCTCACAAGGCAAGATTTTGGTCCCGCAGGTATGCAAGGTACTGTATTTTTCTCGATCGAGGCCTGTGCAGACTGAGTGCTGATATCTGCTTCCATTCTCAAAGGGGTTGGCTTCAAGTCTTGCCCAGGTAAGGTCGATGGAGACTTAAAAGTGGAGGCTGCGGCTGAGGTCACGAACCCAATTCTGCGAGCGGCGACCTCACAAGAAAATAATTACTGGGTAGATTTCCCAAACCTTGCTGACTTGACATTGATGCCACCCTGGATATGAAAAATTGAGATTTATATTGTTGAAGAAGATTTTTGGCATGTAGTGAAAAATCGGAAATGTTTGTCATTTATGTAAACTAACTAACTTAGTCCTTACTCAGTTTTGTAAAGTTCCGTATGAACCTTTCTTCACTCATAAATAATGAATAGCTCATTCTCACTCCTAATAATACACGTATGCAATCATTCGGAGGCATTCTGTACCATACATGTTGTTCTGTCAGTTTGTCTCACGCTGAATTTCTTCTTTTCAGCCCTTCAAAACATAAGTTGAAGCCTAACCGCCAGAGAAACTGGGTCCAGACTGAACAAACATCCTCTGTGCTCAAGTTCAATATCTTGCATTGACCTGTGTGTATTTTTAACTTTTAAAGCACACATGTCATGTTTAGAGGACGGCCCAAGGCTACCTGGTTTACTTGTCACACCTCTGGATGTTGCCATAGCTGCCGTTGTGTTGTGTTCATAACACGGCCAGTTGCTATGGCACCTTGCACCGTGCTGGTCTGGAACCGGTGCTGTGTCTCAGGGTCATGAGCAGACATCACACTCCCTTGACAAAGTTTAGCTGTGAGATGGTAGATTCTATATCCAAATACAGATATTGGGCTGTGGGATAAATAGAGGAAAATACGTTTATGGACTTTATGGAGTAGCTGCAAAGCAAATGGAGATAAAAACAACTAGAATCACATGAGTGTGTGAGCTGATGAGTTCGCCACATTTACCAACGCACCGTAATCAACTCCTGTAAAAGATTTCAGGTGTTTTTGATCTGCTCTCCTTGCCACTCACGTATTGCCAAAACAGTAATGTTCACTGTTTGAGTTTATCAGGCAGATGACAGAGACAACCTCTCTCCTCGCTTATGAGGCAGTGGAGAAACACATTTTTGATCCCAGCTGCTGCTGCTGCTGCACGTTTTCGCTTCAATGTGCAAAGCTCCCAAGGACCTCTTCACGGTGATTTCATCTGCCTTCTGAATTACTTTTTTATCTATCTGTCAGGTAAAGGGCTCATGCTCCACAACTGCTTTCATGTTTCGCTGTTTCACTCGCAGCACTAAATGTGTCCGTTCTGTTGTCATTTATGAATAGAACCATAAACCTTCTGATCAAATGCGGGCCTCGATAAAGCGCCTTCATGATCACGCTGTAGCAAAAACAACAAACACTCTGCTATGCCTGAAATGACTTGCTGCAGATGTTTCTCTTTTTCAACACCACCAAAATAACGATACACATGCTCTCCAAGAGTCTTTATCACCGGCTGTCTGTCTGCTGCATTTTCTGCTTTTCACCTGCATGCCAAAAAGGTCTTCTGATGGTCAGAAAGCATGACAATGATCTGAAAGCCACCAAAAGAAGGCTGGAGCGAGCGTGTTTCTGAACCACACCAAAAGCGCTGAGCTGAATCGCTGCACACCCCCTTGATCGAGTTCTGTTTAATGTTTGTGCTTTGCTTAAAAATGAACTGTGTAAAGTGTTGCGATGCCGGGGGGCTGGGGGGCTGGGGGGCTGGGGGGGGGGGGGTCGGCGTCTGCTGGGTAAAAATGACAGGCTTCCAGCTTGCTGTTCACTCTGCTGGGACTTTCTTTGTGTATAGTGAGGAGATGTTAATTGTCAAGCTGTCACACAGGAGCTTCATGCTCCTTCGCATACACTCCACTTGCTAAAGCTCTCCATAGTATCTGTTGTTAATTAGCGTTAAGCAAGGTGCTTTTCAGGTGTTTTAATATTGACATAAATGCTTCAGTATTTTAATTTGGTACTTTGCTGGTTAGACACAGACCAAAGTACTTTATAATCATTGATTGGCATCTGGCTCTGAATGGAGACGTACTGCGAACACCACAGACACTGCCTTTACCCTTCATTGAACAGGATTATGTGGTACATGTTGCTTCCATTTAGTGGCTCATTATAAGCATTTCACCTCCCTATAGTTCACCTGGAAGGTTTGTTTTTATTATTTTGAGAGTGCTGCCTAAACGCAACCCACTGCATCCGATCAGATCAGTGCATACAAATAGATGCATGGGTTTACCATTGAAAGAGACACTGAAAGCAAACATCAGTTGCTTTTAAAATGTTCTGAACTCTGGAGTCAGTCAGATAGCCAGATACCTTCACAATGACCGCAATCACATCACATATAGCTCTCTTAAGCTCAACAATGTCACATCAAGAGATCGGTTTCCACCTCGATCATCAGAGAAGTGCATGAGCATCTCCTGACCTTCATCCTGGTACTTGATTATTAGGACTGTGTTGTATTTTCTGTTGCCCAGGTTACGCTCCAGTTACAGGGATGTGCCACCCACTGAGGAGCTGCACTCTGAACCACGAGGACGGCTTCTCCTCCGCCTTTGTGGTGGCTCATGAAACCGGCCATGTGTGAGTACCTACATGGCGATGAAAGCACCAGCGGCGCCTCACAGGATCTTACTGCATCCAATTAAGTCGATAGTTTCGCAGGGGAACTGTAACCTGTAATCAAAGGCAGAGCCCTTTAATGGGGCTCTGTTGTCTTAACACAACAAAGCATCTGGTTTCCTCGGCATGTGCATGTAGGTACTCATCCAAGCAAGATGAGCTTATTTGGATCTGTTGTTGGAAAAAACGGCTGACTAAATAATTATAATATAATAATATAAATACCGCATATTGGCATGTGTACGTAGGTATACACAGAAAGCACATGTATTAGATTATATTGCTGTGTCGTGTATTCCTATATACACTCAGTGTTCACTTAATTAGGTTAACCTGTACAGTCTAATGCAAGCCAATACAACTGGTCGACTTTTATGATGCCTATAATGTTCAGTTTTTGTTGACACTGTCATAAAATCAAAAAAGTCATTAAATCATATGTTTATTATTCAGGTCATAGTCAGAGGTGATGTTATATTCCGGACTGCATTATATTCAGAGGTGCTTCCAGTATTCTGGTAACATAATGTTTGTAAATTGGGAAGACAAAAAATGACAAACATCTCTCAATATAATGTAATCCAGCACAACACCACCTTTAGCATGCCCTCAATAATAAACAAATAATTCCCACATTTCCGACAATGTCACCAAAAACGGAACATTGTGAGCTTCATTAAGATAGATGTTAAGGCAGGGCTGTTTATTGGATTGCATTAGATTGTACAGGTGTAACCCAATAAAGTGGCAACCGAGTGTATGTTATATGCACTTATTGTAAAATGTTACAAGAGTAATATTTTTTAAAATACTACTTTGATTTCTCCAAAACTTCACCTAAGATTTTAGGATGGCTTGGGTTGAGTTGATATTTTGATTGGGTGGGCTGTCACCGAGGGAGATATAAAATTCTGCATTATATAATTTAATATATACATGGATCATTTAAATAATTGAAATTAACTAAATATTTTATCACAAATACCACAATATTTAAATTTCCCCTTTAAAAGTACTATAATTGATGTTTAAATGGTATTAGCAGAAACATGTAGCCAAATTATATACCAAATGTAAGAGTCTTCGTTGGGGTTAGGGAATCAATCCTCAATGCATTTTCTGTATCCACTGGAATGTGTCTGTAGCATTGAGTATAAACTATCAAGTACTGAAAGTTGGATTTGAATTAATATAAATATTCTTAGTCTAGATTACTTATTATTCAACAGATATTTTTTGATTTAATTTTAAACATTATTTCATTTGGGCAAAGGTCTTGTATTAAGATCACTGATAACTGATAAATTGAGACTTTTGGCTTATTTTATTAAATGCAATAATAGGTTTGTAGAAATCCAAATGAAAGTATTTGGAGAAAAAAAAAAGGGTTTCTGAACCAAAATTGAGGAATTACTTTACGTACCTGTATGGCTCATTATTTAAGGTTAGCTTAGCAACATCCATTCTTGTGGACCTTCAGTCTGATTCATTAGCAGCTTCTGCCTGTGGTCAGGAACCACAGTTATCGTGGATAACTACAGGTCCATTTCACACAGACGTTCTCCTCTACACTAATGGGGCTCTGAAGTGGCCAGACAGACTTGATTGACTGTCACATCGCACAGAGCAGAAGAACAGGTCACCAAACTCTTATATACCTCAGCTGACGGTGGAGAGGGGGCAGACTCTTGCTGTGCTTGGCGCTTAGAGACCTGGTCAACAAGTATGACTGAAGCATTGCTAAACTGAACATAAACACTATAATGGTTAGAGTGCCAGTTTCCGGTGCAACCTTCAACGCTGAATATTTCCTTCAGACTGACTGACCGAGACATACAGTGGAAACGCAGATGTGCATCTGTCGAAACTTACCTTAAAATCACGTCAAACGTCTCCACCATATGATGGAATTGATTTCCGACGGAAAATCAGGAAAATAAGAAATCTGAAAGAAAAAAAAAGTAAGAGTTAAGCTTTGATTATGAAAATGCATATCTCTCTGCTTTGGTTAACACATGTTAAAATGCCTGTCACCAAAAATCAGGGTAAAAATCTGATGCGAGTGTAGTGGAATCTAGCGTCCATTGTGCTCATTTTGCTGCCAACGTTCTCACTGTCCTTTTCATCACAGCCTAATTTACCAGAACCTCAAAACAGATGGAACAGAATGAGCAAGAGATAATGGACATTGTATAACTTGTAAAATGTTTAACCTTCCTCTTTGTCTTTCCCATTTTCTCCTCTGCTTAAGAAACTCTTAAGCCTCTTAAAAGTCCTCCTCCCTACAGTTTTAACCTTAGGCGCTGTCTTAAGGTCTAAGATGCTTTGTGAATCACTTTTATTTTCACCAGGATCCGGACTGTAAAGGGGAAACTCTTAGAAAAGGTCATTATTCCAAGAATTGTTTTAGAATTTCATCACTAGGAGCAACTCTTTGTGCTAGGAAGCTTTATGAGTATGGCCAATGTAGGTTGGATAATTTTAACTGTTAAGATATCTCTGGTTTTTCATTTAACAAAATGTACCAAACTTCTCAATGCAAACAGCTTAAGAATGTTATCTACATAAAAGACCAAATAAATCTATGATTTTACATAAGGAAATATCTGATCAAAGAATAGGTTCACTACACTAACAATCTGACTGAGCAATGGGGCCAACTTACAATACTTGGCAGTTTTAGATACTTTGTTCCGGACACATATTGATCAATAATCAGCAAGTATTAAGGCCCTTATAACTCCTACACTTTATTCTCTTGTCTTTTTTGTATTTTTAATTTAATGACAGGGAAGAAGTAAGACTGGTTTCATCATTTGCTCGTGTTTCATGCACCTCCTGATCAATAAACCTCTGTTTCCCATCAGGCTAGGCATGGAGCATGACGGTCAGGGAAATCGTTGTGCTGATGAGACCAGTATGGGCAGCATCATGGCACCACTTGTCCAAGCAGCTTTCCACCGCTATCACTGGTCACGTTGCAGCAAGCAGGAGCTCAATCGATACATCCAGTATGTTCTGTTTCTCTCAGTCCATGATTTCTCTCTTTTCTCTTGGCCCCATATTGGTTCAGTGGTGCACACATGAACGTTCTTCTTATTTGGTTTGTTCTCCTGTTCTTCTGCTTTATGACTCTATTATTCCAATCTTTTCCTCAGCTCTTATGACTGCCTGCTGGATGATCCCTTTGAACACAAGTGGCCCAAGCTTCCTGAGCTCCCTGGAATAAATTATTCAATGGACGAGCAGTGCCGCTTTGATTTTGGTGTTGGTTACAAAATGTGCACAGCTGTAAGTCCTTCACAACTGTAAATGTGGTTTGAGTTATTTATTTATCCCCTTGAATCAGCAGAAACAGACAGACAAACACATAATAACACATAAATGACAACTGGTTACAATGTCAATTTTTTACACGAGGGATTGCCTGGAAATAATACATCACGTCTTTTTTGGGAGACACTATGGTACATTATCTTATAGAAAGTCAAGCATGTAGCTCTCATGGGAATTAAAACAATTCAAACATGAGCCTCGTCTGAAATTTACTCCTGCAGCATTAAAAAGCTGAATGAATGACTTTCTCTACTCGTCTGTAAAGAAAAAACAAAAACGTATACTCATAATTGCTGTTTTTTCATTTAGTTTCGAACCTACGACCCTTGCAAGCAGCTGTGGTGCAGTCACCCCGACAACCAGTACTTTTGTAAAACCAAAAAAGGTCCTCCGGTGGATGGGACAGAGTGTGCACCAGGAAAGGTGGGAAATGAATCAGCTTTGAATTAATTTTTCTTTGTGCAATAATTGCAAAGTGGAGCTCTGAGGATTTAGAGAGAAAATCCTGAACTGGTTTAAATGTCACTGTCATGAGTCTGGACTTTCTTTCCTTCCGTCTTCTAACGCTGTCTGTTCTCCCGTCTTTTGTCATATTTTTAGTGGTGCTTCAAGGGCCATTGTATCTGGAGATCCAGCCAACAGCCTCAGGGCCATGATGGGAGTTGGGCCTCCTGGTCAAAGTTCGGCTCTTGCTCCAGAACATGTGGCGGTGGAGTTCGCTCCCGCAACAGACAGTGCAACAACCCTCCGTGAGTGCTGTGGCCGCTAGGAAACTTTCAGTGGCCACATAGTTTATACGACCTGTGTGCTCAGCCAACAGATGATGACATACTGTAAGAGTGTGAATGCAGAGCTGGATAGCAGGGATCCTCTTTGATCCAGTACTGGCTTGATTAAGTTTGCTTCAACACAATCTTGACTTGAATGTGTGAGCTACTATATGTATCCCTGCTATTTTGTTACTGTTTAAATACTTTTGAGTTTTACATGATGACATTTTTCTTTGGTATATTTTCCAGTTTTATAGTAAACTCCGGCAGCACATAATGAAGCATTTATCTTGTTTAGACCCTACAGAACTCTGATCTTCAGTGGACTGTGAAAAAGAAAATTGTACTACCACACAGGAAGTGGTGCATCCCATTAATGAGGAAAGATGACAAAAACAAAGTTGTTATAATTCAGTATGGCTTCCAGGCACCAGGCTGGTTTAATAGGCCTTTCGCTGCAGCAGACACTTTGACTTGCTTCAAGGACCAGTCACATTAAGAATGTGTTTCCTGTTTGGGTGTAAACTTTGACCGTGCGGATGTGCACAGTTAGACAGTAGAACCACTCATGCACTGTGTTTGCATTTGGAGATGTCATTATTCTAGAGGATGTGTCAGCAACATTACACAGCCACACTACAAACCGCAGCGCCGCTCGGATGCACTGTTTACAGTTTGTTATCGCTGTGTTAAATTTTTGTTTACGACCTATGTGGAGCCCATGACATCACATCCTGTGTGTGTGGCGCACACAGGGCCCTGCATGGTGTCCTTATTGTAAGAGTATATGTAGTGTAAAAAAATGTCAGCAAGCAGACTAAGAACTGAGAACAGTAGCTGTGTCCTAAATCCATATTAGATACTAATTCCTTGTATGAAATACTACATGCTGTTACACAGTAGTGTACTGTTTTAGACGTTGGTATACAAAAACACACTTTACCGTTTTACACTAACAGGAAATTATACAATATATGTGATGTTTGATGCCAATTAAACTGAGAAAAGTTAACTTACCACTTCAGACATCAAAATGTTTATATATTGTGTGGAGCTGTTTCACCACCACCCACAATTTATTTAAAATGTTCCAGCCGTGAGTAACGCCTCCATGTCCTTTATACTTTATACATTGTAAAGACACGGCACGTGGGCTGTTGGTGTACACTATTCTCCCACAATGCAAATGTTGATTGCTCAAAGTTGGAAGAAAATAATATCCTGTTAGCATAAAATGGATACGTACGCTGACTTCTAGTACTAACGAACAGTATTCTATAAAGATTATTAGTATGAGTTATAGCTACTGACAAAATTAATTATTAGGTTTTTATATATATTTAAAACTTGATGTTTGAGTGTGCTGTTGCTGGACAATGTTGTCCCAGAACACGCTGCAACAGGGAAAAGGAAGAGCTAGTCGCAGCTGCAAAACTTTCAAACAAATAGTGAATGGTAGTGTGACAACTTAATCTTTGAAAAACATTGTGCTTTCTCTTTGTCACGGCATGATTTACATCATTATTTGTTACGTTACAAATTGGTAAAGCAGATTTCTTGCACACTATCTGCAAGCATACAACAGTATTGCATGAGAATTCCATACAAATATATAGCACATACTACATACAATTAGTATGTAGAATAGATTAGAAGCGCAGTGTAAATAATAAAAATAATAATGGCTGTTAAAGCTTACATTGCTGAACTGCCAGTGTTTTTATGATTTTCTGCATTGGGGGCTTTAGTCCACATATTATTTGTTCCATCTCATTAAGTTCAAGGAATTTTTGAATTTGTATGTTTTAGGAGGGAGGGGGAAGTTTCACCTGCCTAATTGTAATATCTACACTAAATGCTGGTTAAAAATAGATCCTTCTTGGATTACACCTAGAAGGAGGACCGATCTTTTGGAATATCGGGATGGTCTTTAAAGGCATCATTTTGTTTTGGTCATCGATCAGGCCTGCCTACGGTGGTCGGGACTGCCCTGGCTCCGCTTTTGACTACCAGATGTGCAACACGGAGGAGTGTGCTGGCCCTTACGAGGACTTCCGTGCTCAGCAGTGCATCCAGAGGAGCAACAAATACCACAAAAACATCAAGCACACCTGGCTACCATATGAGCACCCAGATGGTAAGTCTGTAAAGAGCGACGCAAACTTGGCTCTCTTTTTTGGGTCGTTAGCTTGAATGTTTTCTGCAAAGCAACAAGTGGGCAAGATGTGTTTATCAGATTCTGAAGATACTTGGATGAACCTGTGTGTGTGTGTGTGTGTGGGCGGGTTGTTTTTGTGTTTGCAGAGGCCCGTAAGTGTGAGCTGAGCTGTCAGTCAAAGGAAACAGGAGAGGTCGTGTTCATGAACCAGGTGATGCATGATGGGACTCGCTGCAGCTACTCGGAGCCCTTCAGCGTGTGCGCTCGTGGAGAGTGTCTGGTATGTTTCTACTGAAACTCGCTCACAAACTTTGGCATGTTTTTAAGACATCTAGAGATGAATAACGCTTTGAATAATTATTTGTGCCAGATTTAAAACAGTAGATGGCGTGTTGTTAAAATGTCCCATTTAATTTAAATACACATAGACAATACTTTTAATACACATGTGAAAATAAAATATAAAAATAAAATGTTTTTTTAATAAATACCATTTTTAGATAAATGGATTTTATAATTATTTGAGATGACATGAAAACACTACAAAATGAAAAATTTTATAGAAAAATGCAATATTTTTATGTTGCATTAAACCCATTAAGCATTAAGCCTTTTCGTGCAGTGGAGCACCAGGAGGAATATGTAATAATAAATATCACCTGACAAGGAGCTGAGTTTGGAAATCCCACCACAGTGCCTTCATCTTTACTACAGTGTATTGTAATGATGAAAATAGTGCCCTTGGAAAGAGTTACACGGACATTTCATGACTAACCTGTAAATAATGTATTCATTAATTAAATACTGCACACCTCTGCACTCTCAAACACAGACATTATTTTGTCTTAATATTCACCGTGAGACTTTTATTGTTGTAGACCAGCTACTCGGTGTTTTGGCAACATTCCAGTTGTCTGGCTGCGTTTCCAATATGTATTATCTTAAACCCTACTCTGAACCAGATGCAGCGTTTTCCCAGTGGCGTACTCTCAGCCTGTATAAAAGCCAGGCGCAGCGCTGCCCTGATTTGATTGACTGTCTCTGCTCTTCCCTTTCACAGCATGTAGGCTGCGACAAAGAGGTCGGCTCTTACAAACAGGAGGACAAATGTGGAGTGTGTGAGGGGGACAACTCCCACTGTCGCACCGTGAAGCTGACGCTCACCAAGACGCCCAAAAAGAACGGTAACTATGTGGAAAGGCCAGTGTTGAAATCAGCAACTCTGTTTCGTATGACTTATTATTTGAGATGCTGTCCTCATTTAAGATCCATCACTAATCCAGAGGACTTAAACACATCTTCAACGTGTGACCGCAGCCCGTATCCCACACTATCATCATACAAAGGACTGAACTTTCTGTCTCTAATCAGAAATAATTGGCTGCTCCCATCTGTACCGTCTGTGTCGCTTTGTCTTATTAGGAATGCTGAAAATGTTTGACATCCCAACTGGAGCCCGCCACATTGTTATTGAAGAGAACGACACCTCCCCTCATGTAATTGGTGAGTGTGTTTAAAATACTTAGAAAGTATTGGTGCTAAGTTACAGAATTGGTTTATTAATAGAGTCCAAAAACACAAGATCAGTTTCCAGGTTTCTTGTGTGTGTGTGTGTGTGTGTGTGTGTTGCCATGTCACAGGACTGTTGTTGTTTTTCTTACCTTGTAAGACCAGTTGTATAATTTCATTGAGTGCACAGGGTCACCAAGTTCAACTTCTTCTGTCAGTAAAAGAAGGACATGAAAGGGTCAGTTCACCCAAGAAGAAGTTAAGGATACAAAATTGTGCTTGCATAGGACCCGACGCCCTGCTGGTTACTTAGATATTATACTGTGAAGGGTTTTCATTGCAGCTACTTTCAAATAATAAAAAAAAAATAGTTTGTTGTACGCATACAAACATGTATGGATAAATATAATAATTTAATGTAATTATACTAATACAAAAAGCAGCTTGTGAACATGTAAATTAGTAGATGCAATTCTGCAGAGCATGTTGTTTCAACAATAGCCACCACATAAATAATAAGGTAAACTTTCAAAGTAAATGTCATCAGACACTGCTGTAGCTTGAATAATAAAAGTCACATCATCCTTGACTTCTGCACTGACAACCACAGGGGGAACACATGAAAGGAAAACTGCACTAGATTCTAGTCTATGTACATTGACTCTGTGTCAGAATTGAAACACATCATAAAAATCCAAGCTTCAGAGGAGAGATTCAGACGAGCGTTCTTTTAACGGATCAAACCGAATGCCAGGATACAAGGCTGCGAATCATTAACATGCAGCAGGTGTAGCCCCCCGTGGCGTCTGATGTTACGCAGGCATTTCTGTTTTACACAGAAATATCACCCCCCCCTTCTATCCAGATCAGTGCAAGGAAACCATTCTTCCTTCACTGCCTGTGTTTTCGTCTGAATTTGACATTTGTCATGCTGTAGTTGTGAGGTGGAGAATTGAAGGAAAGCTGAAGGCGATTGGCATGGTGTGCTGTATCTTATATTCCATAAATGAAGCACAGTGGCCCACAGCAAGAAGGGCGTGGCTTTGTACCCCGGCTGGGCCTTTCTGTGTGGAGTTTATAATAATAATAATCATAATAAACTTTATTTATATAGCACCTTTCATACAAGAAATGCAGTTCAAAGTGCTTTACAACAAAGATATTAAATGCACCAAGAGCTTAACGAGATTGTCTATCTCTGTGCTCCAGAACTTAATTGGAGAACCTTTTTCTAACAGGGAACATTTTAAAGACACAAACAGTGCAATGCAATTAACACAGCTTATGAGTCACATCACAAGTGCTATTGTTATGATGTGAAAAGAAAGAAAAGGTTTTCTGATTTGATCTTCGCTGCCGTGCTAATGGCCTTCAGTTAGAGCTGAATGTAGCTGAGTAGGTGGAACATGTATTATCGAGGGCTTTATCTGTAAATGCAAAGCAACAGCATGTGTCAGAAGTAATGAGACCGGAGCGCTGAAATGTCTACAGGTGCGAGAAGGAGTGACAGGCTCATATCCTGCAGCTCACAGCGGCTCTCTGGTCCCTCCCTCTCCTCTTTTCTCCGCTCGTTTCCTCTCTGGCTCATGGCAAGAAGAGGATGACACACAACTTCTAGAAATGACTGCCAAACATCTGGAAATACACACTGACACGTTCCCTGCTTAAAGGAAAATCTCATAGTATTTTGGAGGGTGGAGGGGGTGGGGCGGATCCTGAAATTCTGTAAATTATTTTGAGATTTTCAGTGAACGAAACTAAAGCCTACATGATGTGCACATGCAACACAACACATGCATAAAAACCTTTTTTATCCTCATCACTGACAGCTGTGAAGAATCAAGTTACTGGAAACTTCATACTGAATGCAAAAAGTGAAGACGCTGAGTCGAAGACCTTCATCGAAAATGGTTTACAGTGGGAGTATTCCATTGATGTTGGGAAGGAGACCCTGAAAACAGCTGGTCCTCTGCATGAAGGCATTGTAGTGCTGGTGAGTGGGACTGAATAAATCACTGTTTACTTGTTGCTTTTTAATACTGTCTAATAAAGTTTTTCCTCGCCTTGTTGCAGGTCATTCCCCAGGAAGAAGATGCAAAGATCAGCTTGACATACAAGTATATCATACATGAGGACCTGTTACCGCTTATTACCAACAATAATGTTCTTCTGGCTGAACTTGACACCTATGAGTGGGCACTGAAGAGCTGGTCTCAGTGCTCCAAACCTTGCGGGGGAGGTCAGTGAGTGCATAATGAAGCAATTAAAGCCGCAAGTCATAGCTTGGTGTGTGTTCACGCAATAATAATAGTAAGAACATTCATTAGTAGTAACGTGTCTGCATGGCCTTACTGGAAGAATAATTAGGTTCACCTTTCCATCCTTCAGGCATACAGTACACAAAATATGGATGCAGGAGGAAGAGTGACAGCCGTTTGGTACATCGCAATTTTTGTGAAACCAGCAAAAAGCCCAAACCTATCCGCAAACGCTGCAATGTCCAAGACTGCAGCCAGCCCACGTGAGTGATGTTTAAATTACAATAGCTGGTGCAGAATTAATAGGTAATGGTAATAATGACTTTGCCTACATACTGTATAGCCACACTGACATGATTTATGTCATTTTAGAGGGGAACTTAAGTGCTATTCTTGACTAGCGGAGAAAAAAATGCAATTGCCACGTGACAGGGAAATCTTTTCCTGAGCCTGCTGTGCTGACAGGTGGGTGGTGGAAGAGTGGAGTCCCTGCAGTAAGAGCTGCGGGAAGCTCGGCTACCACACCAGGGTGGTGCAGTGCATGCAAGCGCTGCACAACGGAACCAACAGGCCCGTCCACAGCAAACACTGCACCGAGGACCGTCCAGAGACCAGGAGAGCCTGTAACCACACCACATGCCCCGCCCAGTGGAGGACAGGGGCCTGGTCTCAGGTGAGCGAGGAGGACAGCCAGTCCCACCACAAGTTCTTCAGTTCAAACTTAGGGTAGCTGTAACGTAACTGTTGACTAAGTGGAGATGTAAGCGCCACTGAATTAAAGCCAGTTGCACCACACAAACTAATTCTTACAAACAATGAGCTTGTGCCAGATATTCGACAAGCCACAAGAATATAAAGGGATGGTAACACGTTATTTGAATGGGTGTGCATTTTCTTGCATACCATGAAACCTGACATAAACATAAATTAAACCAAAAGTCTGTTGTTGTTGTCACTTTACCGGCAAAACTGACTCTTCTCACATGGCTGTCGTCAACGTTGACATGGCAATCTTGATGCTCAAACACAAATGTTTGGATGCATGTATCAAGATTAAATTGTTGTATGCGGTAGACCCTGACCTAGCTGTGACTTTGTAAATAGACACAAGTGAATATGTTTCTTATATATTTAATGTGTGTTTGTGTGTGTGGCAGTGCTCGGTGACCTGTGGCGAAGGGATTCAGCAAAGGCAGGTGGTTTGCAAGGCCAGCGACAACACCATCGGCGAATGTGAGGGCGAGAAGCCGGAAACAGTCCTCATTTGCAAACTGAGTCTTTGTCCTGGTGAGCTCCACATGCGTGTGATACAACTGGGATCCACAACTACAGCAGTTTGCCACCTGTCTTACATACACTGTTAGAGAAAGTGCCACAGCATAATCAAGTCGTTTCATTTCCATAATGGACGTAGAAGGATGGACTATAAGGAACTGGCACAAAGATTTTTATGTTTTTTTGTAGAACTTGTGGGCGGCTAATGCCTGCTGCATCATGCACATTTAGCCATAAGCCTCTGGCAGTAGATTTAAGCACAGCAAAATAAGGATACTTCAGACTATATGATGTTTTTCCCACCCAGAGGCTATCTCACAGCCAGATCAAACTACACATATGGTATGGTCTTCCTACATGATAATTACCTCATGAAATTGAGCAGAATTGAGCCAGTGCCAACAGTTGGAATTGCAAATTTATCACGAGTCCACAGTGAAACAATCAACTTGCATCAGTTATGTCAGGAATTGGCACAGCAGGCCCAAATTGTACGCTTAAAGCTTTTTCATCACCCCGGGATTCCATTTACATAAACATTATGTGATTGACTACATTTTGTTTGTATGATGAGTCACACGAGCTGCTCTAACTTTAGCACTTTAATGTACTTTAAGGCCAAAGAACACCTATAAGAACTAGTCTAAACCAGTTTAGTCTAAATATAACAAATATTTTAGCTTCTGTGCAGGAACATTTCTGTGCTGGTGCCCTCTTGCAGCTTTTTCTCATGTTGCTTTCTCTTTATAGTTTTTTTGGGGTTTTTTTTCACACCAGCACTGAGGGGAAAATAGAGAAGAAGTTCAGGTCGTGCCCTGCGTTCTGTAAATAGCACCAGGCTTTATTATAGGTTTCAAACAATACGGCTCTGTTTTCTTACAGGAGCAAGTGGTTGTCAGGAGCTTTGCTTGTGTCTCGTGGCTGCTGTTTAACATCTTATTTAGGAATACGTATGTTTAGCCTAATTCTGTCCTCCACTCCAGGACAGTCAGTGTCTTCTCTCACCATTGAAACAATGGAAAACTCCACAATAAAAGACGACGCTGTGCACCAAAGGGCTTCTGAAAACCCTGTCCACAAAATCTCTTCAAGTAAGTCAATATGTAATCTGTTTAAAAAAATGAGAAGTGTTGTTTTTTGAAATTTTGCTTTTAATGGTGTGCTCTCTCCTGTTATTACTAGATGAGCCATGTCTGGGGGATAAATCCATTTTCTGTCAAATGGAGGTTCTTGCCCGTTATTGTTCCATCCCTGGATATAATAAGCTTTGTTGTGAGTCTTGCAACAAGAAAGAAAACCTTGCCACGTATGCTCCTGTCCTGCAAAACACCCCAGTGGCCTCATTTGAACCCGAGACCTCCGCTCCATCTCACCCTGCATCACCCAAGGCTCCTCTACCCGCTACGACCCAGAGCTCGCCGCAAACCACTAAAGCCATCAGCAAACGGCCTCGCTCCACTGCCCCGGTGCCAACCACCGCCGCCATCACTGCTGAAGCCTCGCCATCCACGGGTGCTGCTCTGCCCCAGGGTCCCACCAGCGACTCCCTCCTCACAGCTGGGAAGGGAGATTCAGACCCGGGGCCTATTCTACCTCCAGGGCTGCCACGGCCCACAGCGGACTCCAGTGGTGTTGCCTCTAAAGAGCACAGTCCAAACAGCACTTTAGACCCAGTTGCCGCCAGGTCAAGAAGGGACGATTTAGGATCCGAGAGGGACTCGAGTCACAGAACCCTGTCAGCTCAGAATTAAACAGTGAGCGATGTTGAGAACGTGCTGCTCAATGAGATGGTCTCATACATCAGCTCACCCTTTGCAGCATCTGATAGACTCACGGTCTTGCTGCAGATATTTTCTTTCTTTCTTTCTTCTTTTTTATTTTTTTTTTTTTACAAAGATTTTTATTTTCCACGCCAGTGAAAACGTAGACCAGAACAGAGATGGTTACCTCATCAAAACTCCGGAGTGATCTGTGTGCAGCGTCACTCTGCTTCAAATATGAAACGGAAGAAAAAAAAAAGTTGTCAGGTGCTGTAAACTAAAATGACTACAAGAGGTGTTCAAAATGTGATGACTGCATTGCTACACTCATGTCTTTACCTGTGTACAGTTGTGTAAGCCTGTTTTTTCAAGTGCATTAGAACTACTATTGAACTTGTATTGTGAACATGTGAGGAGAGGTCAAAGGCCATGCTTTTGGAGGTGCATGTGTCAGCTATGGAGACTCTAGGCGTGCCACCAGAATAATGATAGACACGGCCAGTGTTCACTCATAATATTACTAAGTTGAAAAATATATGTGAAATTTTAATCATGATGATTCATATTCTGTTTTAAGGTTTGATAGAATTTTAAAATATAACTGCAAAAGTGATTTTTAAAAAGCTTTTAAATAGTATTTTCTATTATTCAATGCACTAATGTCTGTCACAGTTTCCATTTCGTGATTCCTGTGGCTCCAGACATGTGCTCATGTGCTCAGCAGAGGGTGGCAGCACCGTGCGTTGCATAACACCTGGCCAATCAGCACTCCTCCGGCTCTAGCAAACTTCAAAAGCTCTTTCAAAGGAATAGTTTGACATTTTTGGGAAATGCGGTTATTCACATCCTTCCTGAGAGTTAGATGAAAAGATCTAGGCCACGCTCATATCTGTGCATTAACTATGGCGCTGGAGTCAGGAGGCTGTTAGCTTAGCATAATGACTGGAATCAGCAAGAAACGGCGCCTCTGAAGCTCACTAATTATAGCATGTTGCATTTTGTTTGTTTGATCTATATACAAATGTATGTAAAAACTGTATTTAGGTTTAGGGAGTTACGTGCTTTGACTATTTCTTAACCAACAGCTGGGTGCAGTCACCTGAAATCTTGTCGTCACCAAGAAATACGTTCTGCCCCTGAAACCAACATTTTTAGTTTTTTAGTTTACAATTTTTAGAGGTGATAGTGATGGTGAGGACAGAGACAGGCTAGCTACTTCCCCTTGTTCCCAGTCTTTATGCTAAGCTAAGCGAATGGTCTCCTAAGTCCAGCTTCATGTTTTCAGTACACACTTGAGAGTGGTGTCAATCTTATTATCTAATTCTCAGCAGGAAAGTGGATAAGCATATTTCCCAACATGTCAAAATTGTCTTTTTTATTGATAATTTTTGTTTTTATCATAGATTGTTTTTTATTCCTAATTTAAATGTAATTCATAAATTCATAATTGCTTTTAAAATGTATCTAACTGATAATAATAAAACAGTTAATTCTACAATTATTCCAGTGGTACACTCCAGACTCCATAGTCATCACTCCTGGCAGAGAGCTTCATGGCTTCTCTGTCCCCGGTGCTCTGTTTTTTGTTGTTTGTTCCCAAATCCAACGTACAGGTTGATTATCCTCACTGGTAAGAAATCATGACTGTCTGTAAGCCAACCCCACTGTAGCGTGCCCTCTGTCTGCCTTTGTGGAAGTCGGTCACTTACACTTTGAAAACAAAAAAGATTTAAGAAAAAAAACTCTAATTGCTATTTTTTTGTAGCTGGTATGTTTTTCCAGATAATAATGTATATATTGTAAATTTCAAGTGATGAAACGAAATTAACAACCAGGATGGGAATGGGAGGTATGTTGCAATTGGAAAATATTGGCGATGCTTTGAGTCTACAGACTGTGGTTGATCATACTGTTACACCATTCCTGCATTGCAGTTCATAACATTATGTTTATTGTATAGTTCTTGTATATATGTACGTGAATGAAAGCTTTAAATGTTAATATTTATTGAATTTTTAAGTGGTATGGAGAACAAAGTAAAACACGTTTGAAAGAACTGAGATTCTTGTTATTTCACTTTCCTATATTTAGCCTCCATTTACTGTCATGTCATGTTTTGTTTTGTGAAGAAACGTTTGTAATAGCTATTGTTCTGCGTCGTTGTAGATTCAATTCAATTCAATTTTATTTATATAGCGCTATATCATAACAGAGTTATCTCATAGCACTTTACTAGATTTAATGTATTTGAGTTGAGAAGCAGTATGGATAATGAATGAATGAGTTGAGAAGCGGCTCCTGTTATGTAGTGTTGCTTTTAATGTGGTATTTAAAATATTTTTTTTTACAATGTGATGGATGAAAATGAATCAGGCAAAATAGGCACATTCAAGCACTTTCATTTTGTCCAGTCATATGCAGGGAGTCATGCTGTTAGTCATGTGTCAACAGACAAGTTAGGACTCCTAATCGGGACAATGAGGTCTGAGTGGCACACCGTGACATTATTTCCTATTATAAATCAGCTTCCTTCTGCCAGGCTGACGCTGGTCTCTGCCAGCTCCGCTCTGCTGAGCTTTGGAGCTAAGTGTCTCCTCCAGGCATCATTTCGGCCCTCGCTGAAAGGGCAGCGTCCTGTCGAGCAGCCCGGCTGTCACCGTGCCTCCGTCACCCGGTGTTCCCCTGTGAGTGATGACGGGGTGCTGCTGCGGTGGGGGTGTCGCACAGTCAGCCCAGAGTGGCGCTCGCTGTGAGACGTCTGCGGAGGTGTCTGGTGAAATCCAGCTGCGCTCGGGGCAAAGCCTGATTGACAATGGACTTTGGCAGCCAGCCCTGGGAACAACATTATCTTTGTTAGATTTCTGAATTGTATTTTGGGGACTGTCAGTCTTGGTAAACAAACGAGAGTGAGTATCAGCCAGCTAGCCTGCTGCTGGACAATAAATATTTACTGCTTTCTGTAAAAAAAAAAAAAAAAAAGTCTCAGGCTCTGATTTTACCCTGATGACATCATTAGGGTTTGTTTTGGGTTTCTTATCTTCCAAACTTTGTAGAGCTCCCGAGCCACATAAGACATTATACAAGTGTTTTCACAGGCTGAGGAGTACTTCTTCTGATCGGGAAACTACTAAACGTGTATAACCGTGGATTTTTAACCGTGGACTACTACTTCGAAGGTCAAGAGAGTATACAGTATATTAATATTAGTAGGAAAAAAATTCAAGAGCAGAGAAATATAAAAAGCTGTACTCCAGTTAGCATTTACAATAATACATCAGTAAGCGTATACTGTATTTATACATACATATTCCCTTTACTGTACACATCATGCATATTTCTATGCAATTTCTCCTGTCAGTCATGTAAATCCACTGAACGCCACCTACATCTAGCTCCGCAAACCCGGCAGTTTATTCACTTCAAACCAACAGCTCCTCGTTCCTCACTTGCTGCTGTTGATTGATTGTGGCGTTTACTCCCTCCACCACCTCCAGCCTCCTCCTTTTCTGTAGCTACCTCTTGCCGCGAAATTGTGCATTCCATATCACAGGGATTTGTGTCTGCAGTGTATCTGCGCTGTTAAACCCGCTGAAATAGATCAGTTGTGTATGGAACTGGTTTGGTTTTGAGTTGTTCAGTTCTTGCATATGGAAGAAAATGGCCAATCTAAGAAGCTCCCTGCTCGGCAGATAAAAGCACAGAGGAAGTGCTGGAGCATAGAGGTAATAGGAAAAGCACCTGCACACTCCCATCTGTGCAATATTCATTTATTACACAAATCAGTGTAATAAATCTGCAGATGCTTTTCCTATTATAGTTTACAAAATGGAAAATATAATACATAGGAATTTACCTTTACATCCATATTAAGAAGCCACGTGAAGTGGCTTTTCCTTGTGTCCTCATCCAGACGCTGAATGATGATGCAGGTTGGTCCGTCCTCGGCTCTGAAAACATGCAAACAAACTGATTAGTGTTCAACCAAGGTTTATTATGGATTATGTGCTTGTCCATTATGTATATTTTTATTTCTAAACTTGACCATCCACAAGCTGCTCTCATCTTTCTTGTGTTTATCATTCTATTGGAATTA
This sequence comes from Gadopsis marmoratus, assembly GCA_036023855.1. Lineage (NCBI taxonomy): Eukaryota > Metazoa > Chordata > Actinopteri > Centrarchiformes > Percichthyidae > Gadopsis > Gadopsis marmoratus. The sequence continues at coordinate 46,575 of JAVQJF010056621.1, forward strand.
ATTTAAATGTATTAAGCCCTAATGTCACATACATCATTGTATATAACAGCATGATTACGTTACATTGAATTTCATTAAATCAATAAAATAAAATAAATTGCATTAAACTAATATAACAGAATTGAATCAGAAAAAAATAATTCAATGCAATACATGTAATTACATTAACTTAAATCAAAGATTGAATTCAAATAAATCAACTTAATTTTATTTTACAAAGATCTTGAACTTTCTTTTCAATTAAATTACATTGAATTTACTCAAATATCAAATTATCAATTGAAATAAATTAACAGATAAATGAAAATGAATAAATTTAAACAAATCAAATCAATACATAAATAATTTCCCTCATGGACTCAATAAAGTACATCTATCGATCTATCTGTCTGCCTGTCTGTCTGCCTGCCTGCCTGCCTGCCTGTCTGTCTGTCTGTCTGTCTAGGAGCAAGAATAGGAACTAGTTTGGATTAGTTTAGAATAAATTAGCATTATACTTTGTAAACATCACCATGGCCAAGTATTTTTATCTCACGTACATGAGATATGACTGCAGACATTTAAGGCCACAGATATTAGCCTGTGCTGAGCACCTTACCACAGACCAAATTAAAATGTCAGAGCAAATCAAAACACACCACTGGATTATTTTTCTACTGTAGAGTCAAAGGCAAATGAAATGACTCTACTCAGGGGCTTAATAAAGCTGTTGAACATATTTTCACACATGATGATGATTGACAGTTGCACCTAGTGCGCACATGAGCCTACCTCACAAAGCCTGCCTGAGGTGGGAAGGACTCCAGCTGAATCGCAGCCCCTCCAAGATAAACGCTGGAATTTTGTTTGCAACTGTGTCTGACACTCAGGAAATCCCGCTGGCCAATCATATTTCCTGTTGTCTCGGCTGAGACCTCGTGAGTGACAATCGTCTCGGGTCCGACATGTTTCAGAACCTGCAACACAAGAGACACAAAACATCAAATTCACTTTGCAAAACGTCATGTGGATGCATCTGCAATTGAATGTATGTAATGAGAGGCCTAGCAAGGTGAGACTACGTTTCCTGCTGCAAATAAAAAGCATGACTCCAATGAATTACAGTTATAAACAGTAATGTACAGACAGCTAGACCTTCATGAAGTAAAAAAAAAGTCTTAACTGAAGTACAGTTTAAAAAATAATACAGATCTCCTCTAAACTCAGGCTGCTTAAATAGCGTTTGCATTTGTGTCACCTCAACTATTTTTATATGTAGTATTTTCACAGTTGAATACAGTTATCATATGAGTTGCTGAAAGGCCAGCAGCTCACCTTGATATGCTGTATGCTTGGGTTCCACTGGTGCATTTCCTCCACTCTGACAAACAGGAGGTCGTAGAGCTCGTCCACGCTGGCCTCCAGGACCGCCTCCAGTCTGAAGACCTTCCCGGCTCCTGGCATCACTTTGCTACAGATCACATCCCCGTTGCTCTGAACAGGAGCAACAAATAAGAAGTCGTATATAATCTCAAGGAACACAATGGTTGCTTAGTTCATTTCAGAGTGTGAAAATTGACTTTGGAGAAGATACAAGGCAGTTCAGTCAGGATGGCACATAAATCAGTCGTACGTTACCTCTGTGATCTCGACCTTCCATCCTTGTTTGTCTTCTAACAAAATCAGTGCGTTCCTCATTGCTTCTTGGCCTTGTTGTACATAGAACAGCTGATCTTCTTTCGAAGGCACAGGCTTTACATCTTCAGGTTTGGGCTCTGCAAAAGATTCTTCTTAGTAATCTTTCGATAACCACACTCTAAAAAAAATTATATGACGCCAACAGATGTATGCATTTTACCGTTACACTTGAATCCAGCAAGTGTTCTCATGTGATGTTGGGTCTGTCCCCATCTCTGCAGGTGTGTGATCTCCTGGCCTATCACTGCCACAGCTGTGCGTTGAAGTCCTGCATGATTGAACAATTAAAAGAGATGAAAAAGAACAAAAGCTCAGTTTTCTTACCCTGAATGTGACATTTGCTTGAAAAGGAAGACGGAAGTCCCTACTCAGATTTTTGAGCGTTTACCTGCCATACTCCTCAGATGTGGGTAGGAGATTCCACAGCAGAGCTTTACAACAGCAGGCAGCATATTATCTGTCTTGGGCAGTGACAGCAAAGTAACAGAGTGTGTCTCTGGTCTTTATATGGCTTGTGAAGGACATTCCTCTGAGATAAGGGCCAGAAAGAAGATAGGACCTGTTCTGAATTCTGTTCTGAAGGCCACACTTGACAAGTGTGAGTTTTATCAGCTAAAACACAGCAAGGCAGAGAGGCCAATCTAACAATAAGAGCCATGCTTATTTAGTGTGTGAATTGTAAATTACAATTTCAAAACTACGTGGGAGACTAGAATCCCCAAACTTCAGAGGCTCAAATCAAAGCAATCCTACTTTAGATATAAATATAGTGACCAAATCAGCATTGAAACAGCACAAAATGACTTTTGTGTTGGCAGAAGCAGGCGTATCTTATAGATGAATTCCAGCAGAAATAAACAAGCCGCCATTACTGCGGTGGCATCTCACTTTTAAACTCGCACAATAAAACTGTGATGTTTTAATATATTACATTACCTTTTAAAACAATTTTTGCCAGTAATAATAATATGATATGATAAATAATGATAATATAAAGCAGATCATGTAGAACCTGTTACATGTTGAAAATATAGTCATTGCAATAAGTGTTGTAGTCTAAAACACTTGAATGACATTTAGTCTAGGTTTAACAGATGGCACCCCTGAAACCGTACATTTCCTGCATTTACTTCGGCTGCGCTTTTATTAGCTAAGACAAAATCCACACGCCTCTTCAACGTGAAATTAATTGCACTTTCCATTAAATCCTCTAGTTTGTATCCCGACTGCCGAAGACTGGTGTCATAGCTAGCTAGCTCTGTGTAGGTTGTGTTTCAGATTTTAGTCAAATTATATATTTCATCTTATTGCAAAGCAAGAAATCATGACATGCAAATTTGTTAAACTACCAAGTGATGGTGACTGGGTTACTACACAGAGGTCCATGATTAGAGTGTGAAGACTAATGGCACAAAGATAATAGGTTATCCTTAATCAAGAGCACAAATTATTAAGGGAGCACGAATGAGTAAATCATGTGCACGGACAAGTACACTTTTCACTCCATGAAGCCTCCGTAAAAGCACACTTAGCAGAGGAACTCTTTATAGTCAATGCATATTCTGATGTCCTTTTTTTCTGTGGAGTGTGAATTCTCAGAACTCAATATCCTTATCCTTTCTCCCCCAGGGCCAACCAGGAATATTAGGCCAGCATGATATGCATTAGTGGCTCAAAGATATCAGAATAAATATTTTGGTTAGTGACCATGTCTGTGTGAATAAAAATGACATTGGACACAAAGGTTTATCACTTAAATGTATCCAATCAGTTCACGTTTTGAGTCTGTTTTTGTGTTTGCACATCACTGAACGGACTCCTTTTTAGAAGAAAGGCCAGTTACAACGTCTATGTGACGTATGAACCAAAAATACACAATGAAGTTTAATTCATTAGGGCATTTAGGCATTCTGACTACTTATCATGGTAGTGGCTAGTTACCATGTATGGATTTTGATCTCTGGGCACATTTTAATTTAATCTCCAGACACAAAAATCATTCGTTCATTCATCTGTACTGACTTCTTTTCATGGTAGTGACTCGTTATTACACCAGTGTGAATTATGACCCCTAGACACAAAACAGGTTTATATCACAGTTTATTTATATGTATCGACGCTGTACACCAGGTCTGTGTGAATTATGGTTCCAGTTACTATGGCTTATGTTTTTATTTAAGTTTCAAAACTTACTCCCTTTTCAGGGTAAACCTAAAGCTTTCACTTTGGAATGGGCTTCACCTCTCTCTCTCTTCGATAAGAGCTGTGTTAGTGAGGTCTGTGTGTGTGTGTGTGTGTGTGTGTGTGTGTGTAGGTGTGTGTGTGTGTGTGTGTGAAGAGGGTTTACCGTCATATCTGTAAAATATTTGGTAGAGGGCCCAGTCCCGCCCTCTCTTCTCAATGCTGCCTTGCAGAAGCGTTGCTGATACAGCGCCAGGAAACAGCTGCTTCTTATCGCTCCAGACCCAACAGGTGTCCTTGTGAGAAGGATTCATGACGTGAATGCTGAACTTCACCTGCTGACCAGGTCAGCTGGCCTCATACTGTGGTCATGCCACCAGGGAAGAGGAATAGCAAGGACTTGTTTGCAGATAGCAATGAGGTGTCTATGGCCTCTGATGTCAGCAATCTCAGCGAGAACATGCTAATCATTCCAGAAATGGGTCTTCGTTACAATTTGTATGATGAAGCACACTTTGAAATTCTGGTTCCAAAGTGTGTCATCAATGAAATGCAAGTGAAGTGTCATTAATATGCATTTTGTCCATGAAGTGCTTGTCAAGTGTCACACACTCTCACTACTGTCACAGTTCTGAAAATTCTGTTTTATTGTTGTCTAACGGGATAATGTATACTTCCCCAATGTAAAGTACATCTTGTACCACAGATTTTGCCTTGCACATGCATAAACAGGTTCGTTCAAAGCGGTAAACATAACATAACACACTAAGCATAAAACAACAGAGTAAGTGACAGGAAATGAAAAAAGTGCCAAACAAAAAAGAAAAGCATCAGAAAAGTCAACAAAATAAAACACTATAATGCAGGTCTTCATAAAGTTTAAATAAATAAGCAACAGCAAATTGCATTTGTTGCAGATCTGTGCAGTGTGGCAACCAAACGCATCCTCTCCATGATTGGAATTCATTCTGGGAGAAAATCAGCAGACCAGCGCGGACCACCGAGGTCAAGTTGTGTTTTAAAGCAGCAGAAAATCAGGCATGTATGTGAGTCATCATCCTTAAATACGATGGCGTGGAGCTAAAGAACTGTGTTAAATAACAGCAGTTGAACCAAGCTTATAAATTTAGCACATTGAACATAAATAGACAGAAAGTTCTTTAGATGTAAGCAAAGCAATGTGTGCACAGACCATTAAGATGGTGTAGTGACCACACCAAGACTTCTGATGAATTCGTTTTTAGCAACAGAGTCAACTTTTAATCACTTTTCTTCTTTTGAGGGGCAACTAATTAAATTTGTGTCAGTTACGTAATATCCTTATTTAAACACGCAGTATGTAATTTGTGACACTAAGGGTCTGTCAATCAAAACAATCACAAAAGACAAAGTTTGATGAGTCATGAAGCAGTGTGGGATAAGGGGAGTTGTTGTCTTCATTGTTAAACAACCCCCAATGAAAATCTATCTGACTTGACTCAGGCAGAAACCGTGTTCACAGACGTGGAAATGTAATCTATGTGTGTTCAATTAGTGCCAATATCACTAATGACGACTACGGATCAATTTTCTTTTGTTCTTTGTTTGAGTGAAAAATACTCCACCCATAGTGTGGACCTACTATAAGGCTCTGACTTTGATTTGACTTTAAAAGGCGTAACATGCCCTTCTAGCCTTCTCTTTCAGTTTGGTTCCTACCAGGCCTAAATAGGCTGGAACCAAACAACACGGCTGTAGTGCTGTTTTGTATGATGTGCTTTACCTGTGAGCCACCTGTAGAGGTTGACAGAGGAACCAGGCCGTCTGTAAAGAGGTAGAATTTTATCTCCATGCTTGGGAAAATATATTATTTTAATTTATGCGCAATGTTTGATTACTATAGGCTGAGACAACAGCTATGCCACGTGCCACATCCATCCTGTTACCAACAACAGTTTTGTTGTTGGTAACAGTCAAAGGCTTTGGGCAAGTCGGCAATGCAGGAGTATATTTTAAATTTGTTTTAATTAACATTAATGTCAGTTAAAGTTGCCAGTGCCAGTGTGGTCTGTGCTGGGGCAATAAACCCAATTCAAATGTGGCTGTACATTGCTGAAGACTTCATTCTTGGATTTCCTTTTAGTGTTTTTTATTTTTCTTATCCAAACTGAGAGTCTAAGTGTAGATGTTGTGTGGTGTAGCAACATAATGCACAGTCCTCACTGACATTTCTACAAGCGCCCTGTTGTTTGTGCTGGGTATCTGTGTATCTCAAAGCACTTTGAAGCAATTCATTCTTGAAGCTGCTCTGGAGATGTTTTTCATTGTGTGATCCCAGGGGGGTTTGGAGTGTACGGCAGTCCTCAGTCAAAAACTGATTAGAAATATTGAGTTGTTTCTTGTATTTGATGGTAATCTTGTAGTGTTATACGTGACTGATATTATAAGTAGCACATTGCATTTACTCCCTGTTGCTGTAACAAGATGTTTGTATCTACCGTTCGTTTTGGAATTGATTTGAAGGTTTTACTGATCACTTATAAGGCACGTCTGGGTCTGGCCCCAAGCTACATAGCAGAAGTGCTGACCCCATATGAGCCCGTTTGCAGCCTTAGATCCTTGGGTGGGGCCCTTCTGTTCCAGAGCCGAGGGCCCCTAAAGGCAAAAGCACGGTCACCTTTAGATTTAAGCCTCGACCCTGGAACGACCTTCCTGAGGAGATAAGACTTGCACAATCAGCACCCATTTTTATAGACTTGCTTTCATGTGACATCGTCTTTATATCGTCTTTTTATTGCTTTTACTGTTTTTAATTTTATTTTGTGTGTTTATTGATCACTAATCTTTATCTTGCTTTTGTTTTGTTTTATTTATTTGAGACACTACTCTACTGGTTTTCCAACTTGTACCTATAACTTTGAGGTTATGTGCCCTGTTTTCAGCTCATATTACAACCCGGTCTGCTAGAAATCAAGCTTATAATTAAAAACTAGGCATGAATTGTAGTTTCTATACAGCAGTGATACCCTTATGGTTAATCTAGTGCCAGCATCAGGTTCAAATTTCATTTTGTTCAGTACTTTGCTTTATGACCAAGTACCTGCAAAACTGATGACATTCCCGTCAACTTACTTTGATGCACTTTTTTTAAGTACTTTGCATTTTGTGCTAATTTGCAAGTGTAAGCATGCTAAAATGATAAACTGAGATGGTGAACGTGCAAAACATTTTGACATCAGCATGTTAGCATTGTAATTGTCAGCATGTTATGTTAGCAGGCCGACATTAGCATTTAGATCAAAGCACTGCTGTGTACAGCCTCTCAGACCCGCTAGCGTGGCTGTGGACTCTCAGTATTGTTATCAACATAATACAACATGATGAGGAAAGGTTTTTAACAGTGTTTTTTGTTATCTGCTCTTGCAATAGAACAACTGCTCGTAGCAACAAAAGTATTGTTATGCACTCACAGAACTTGGTTAATTATGGACACATTAAGCCCAATCGTTTCCCAACCTTAACCAAAGTACTTCTGTTGCCTCACGATGTAAACCCGTGTCACAGCACGCCCACCATCCTCTCTGAACACCTCCCCAAGACTAGCTTCCCTTGAATAAAGATTGCCCATGAACATAACCCAGTCAGCAGCTACGTTTTCTATTACAAAGAAAATGGGCAAAACAAATACTATATGAATGTAATTTCTAGGGGACTGACTTTGATATTTTTTTGGTAAATTATATAAACGACAGGGCTGAGAAGCAGGTTTTGGGGTTATCAGTTCCTTTGACAGACAGTTACATAGTGTAGTTCGTTGATTGATGTAATGGCATTTACCTGCTCTGTAATCTCCGTCATGTTCTTTCTGTGCAACCATAGCAGAGTAGGTCTTTCTTACCCACTGCAGCTGAGTGATGAAGCTTCAAAATGCAGTGGTTTAATGTTTGCTAGTATAACTGCTACACACTGGAAAACACCCACACTGTCACTTCAAGTGCGTACATCAATTATATATATAAAAATACATCATTTTCAACAAGACGGTGTGTTCTCAACAGAGCATTTAACTTCCTCCAAAGCGTATCTTTGTGGTGATTTTGAAAATGATTGGTCCATCCAGATATAGCATAAAGCTAAATGTGGTTTATGTTCTGTAAGGCTGCATGCTTTGATTGACAGGTTTTTTCAGATGATCACATGTTCCCTCTATGTCATCTCCAGTCAGGCTCCATCCTGTTGCCCAAGATTTGTATTTTCATCCAAAGTTGCTGCCAGTTTTGTTTTAAAATGTCTCTTCAGAAGCCTTTAGGTGACGTCACACCATCATCTCGATCTTTACCTAGTTAATTCCCAGTATACAGACATTATATTAAGTGGGTTAACAACAGAATCAGTCCTTTCAGGAGGTGCCGCAAAATGACATTATGTTTAAGTGACTGCATCCTTAAGTGCATTACAGGCACAAAGGAGGAAGTCAGGCGACGTTGTTATGGAGTGACAGAAACATTGGACAAGAACACAGGTTTCTTTACTGTTTCAAACCGGCAGTTACCATTGTTTAATTTAAAGCATGACCACTATCATTCCCTAACATTAATCACATGTTTATTATTATACCACAATGATGAAGGTCCCCTAACCTTAACAGAGTAGTTATTCTAACCCAAACCATTATTCATTGATTTCATTTTTAGATTAGAACACTATGTGTTTCTAGAGATCATGGACCAATGTCAATTTCAGCTGTTTAACTTGGAGTTAACATATGAAATATCCACCCCCTTCACTTAACTATCTGCATAAAGATAGGTCTATTTATATTTTATAGTCCAAGGATGCCTCTCCACACAGAAGCCACAGTTAAGTTATAATATTATCACTGATTTAATTAATTTAATTGTCTCTCTCACGCATAGAGGATCAGGAAGCAGCTGTGTGACACTTATGTTTGGTGACTTTGACATTTCATCTCTCCAGTCTGCTCAGAAATAGATATGTGGAAATGTTTTTGTGATTGCAGAAAGAAAGTTAATGCATTAAGATTTTATGTCTTCATAAAAAAGTTATAACCAGATTGCCTGCACGATCCTCAATGTTGCAACTCCCGTGTAAACAACATCTGCATTACTAGCGGGCAGAGCTACAGAGCTACAGCAGTCCTGAGTTCGGTGCGAGCTTCTGTCACCAGCTGCTTGTCCATGTGTAATAGTCTGGTGCAATTTTCCAAAAGCAATGTTCAAAATCCTGAGTCAGACATATGTGAAAGAGGATTAGATGTGTCAGATAAGTGAACGTGATTACCTACATTATTCATAAGGGAAGGGAAATCACAACACTCTGGAGTAAACTCTGCTAACATATGCTGAGGGCTTCATTAAAGTGATGTGACACGCTACCAAATGGCTAAAGGCATAAAATAGAAAAACTTTTTATTATCCCACAGGAAGGGAAAAACTGCCCCAAATCGATGGAATAACTTTTATGGCAACAAAAAAAAACCCTCTCTGATTTTGAAACCAACTTTAACTGGTCAAGCAAAACAAACAACGAAAACATCAACAAGATTGTGTTTTTATGATAAAAGAACATTTTGCATAAAACATTTATCAGTTGAATCTAGGCACTCGCTCTTTTCCTTTCCTTCTATATTTGACAGTAATACAGGTTTTCAATGTAGGTCCTTTGCTGTGCTGTCCTCACTTAAATGAGATGTCTGATTATTTTTGTACAGTTTGCTGCAGAACAAGATATCCTGTTTCCCCTTTTTACAAAATTGTATGCACTTTTTCTATACTATGAAGGTTTGTCTCCCCAGTGGAATGCAACTTACATTTACAACTAAGTACTAACTAAGTACAAAGTTGAGGGACTTGTATTTTCATTTTGTACTACATTTAAACACTGTACATTTGACTCCACTATATGTCTGTGTGTGTGTGTGAAATATTGTAGCTTTAGTCTTGCAGATTGCATACAAAACATATGTAAAATATGATAGTGTTGCTATAGTTACTCCACAGTAAAAATCAGCTTATGCATTAATGCAACAGTAATAATAATGCAGTCACATGGTATTTAACAACACAACATTGACAGGAGCTCCTCTGCTCCATAATGAGTGATTTCACATTTGATACTTTAAGTACATTTTGCCGATAATACTCATAATACTTTGACTTTAGTAGAATTTTGAATGCAGGGCCTTTATTTGGAATGGAGTATTTTTTCATCATGGTATTGTTACGTTTACTTAAGTAAAGGTTCTGAATACTTTGTCTCTCACTGCAGTACCTACTTATTATAATCTACATGAAGAAGAAAATATCTGACTCTCCAGCTTGTTTGCCTGTCACAGACCTCACTTCGCTCCGCCAGTTTCCTCCTCCATGCATTGATCTGTTTTCGCAACTGCATTTTTAAAAATGTCAGCACCCCAAATTGACTGTCACCATCATCAAATTCTGTTTTCTCAACACATCACAACATCCATTATTTACTACAGTGACAGATGTTAACCTGTTTCATATTGTGGCCATTTGGACTGATGTTTTTGTGCAGCATTTACATCGTTTGAAAGGAGCAGCCATGCCTGAGCATGACAGTCTGTGTCAGTTCTTGAAGTCTTTTAGATAGCATATTGTGACGCAGGATTAGGTCAGCCAGATGTTGATAATATTTTGCCATCCAACCTGATCTGCAGTGTGATAGACCCAGATCTTCTACTCCAGGTGTCAGTCTGTCTCCCTGTCCCTCCACTCCTGCCAATTGTGTTTTCCCAGTGCTATTTTTCATTAATCCACCAGATGCCCTCAGATGTTCCCCTGCTATTCAAGATCCTGCACACACATCTGCCCTTCAATCACCTCATTCCCCTCATCTCTCTCCACTTGCACTTCATTCCTTCATCAGTTACTCCCTGCAAATACCGGTCCCCTTTCCTTTGCTCTCTTGTTGGTTCATCCTGGTTTCCTCATTGCCATGAGTCCTGTTACAGTCATGCATTTTTTGTATCTGTCACCTGCCTGTGTCTGCATGTAAGTTATTGATTACTAGTAAATCACTGAACTGCACCATTCTGTCAGTTTGTCTGCATTTGGGTCCTTTCCCTGCTGCCTCAAATACTCGTCTAGGTCTGTAACCTTTTATTCACAGCAGAAGGGACAGAGAGAGAAGACAAAATAGGCCTAGATCCATCATACAGAATGGTGCAATGGGGGCATGCATTATTTATGAATTCAAGCTGAAATCATTTCTCAGGCCAACCGTGTCCTTAAAGTCATGCCCTTGTGAACCAGTGTCCTCAACTCTTTCAAATGAAGAAGCCAATCTGATCTGCTGGTGGTCTATATTCTGTTAGCAAGGGAGACTTGTTACAATCCAGTAGCCCCAGTTGGTATCAGAAGTGCCATTCATGCTGTTTCGCCCTGGTTGGAGAAACTGACAACATTCCGATAGATATAATAATAAGCATTTTTAGTTTTGTTTAGGTACCCCAAAAAGCTAAAAACCCAAATTATTGTTGGCACATCAGTACTCATCAATAGTAAGTGTGCAGTAAGCCACATGCACATATCTATCAAAGCTTTATTTCACTGCAAACAGGTTCAACCTGTTAAACACTCTGCTTTTATCAGTTACAAAACATGATCCTCAAAGTGATACAATTATGTAACATCACTATCACACCTATGCTGTATTATTGAAGTGCAAATGAATGAAAGCTGGCAAACTCCTCTCATAAAATTGGACTGTGTTTCTAAGAAACCTCTACAAAGCAAACATGCTAAAGAAAACCTGTGATATTATGTATCATGGCAACCAATTAAATCTCATAAGGAAACCATAATGGAGTAATCACCATGATAAAAATCAGGTAACACTAAACACCCTCCATGTGCTGAAGTGGATGATCTTGGGGATGACTCTGAGCTCCTGTGTGGACTTCAAGGATCTCTGCATCTCCAATCCTCTCTGTGAAATAAAACTCAAGTGAGAATCATACAAGGCCAATAATTTACTGTACATTTCCCACAGTTCCGTTTAATTCAGAAAAAAATTGTTATGTTAACAAGCATATGCAAGTGATCACTCTGAATGTTCGGGTTCTCTTATACCTGCTGTGAAAACAGCTGTTTTGCCAGCCACCTGTTTGACTTGCATACAATTTGAAGAAAGCAACCCTTTCATACAGCATGATTTTCTACAACAGAGGTAACATTTTTGTCTATGTAAAAGACTTAAACCCAAGAAAATACAATACAGAATACTACTATTGAGTGTAAAATGATTGCGTTGATTGCAGTGGCATTATGCAAAATGCACACAGCTAACAGCATCCTTGGAAAGCTTAATTTGTGTTTAAAAGATTATAATGCTTATCTCCTCTAGAGTGTCTGTTTTAAATAGCGTATTGGTATACAGTGTATATATTGTACATATATATATATATATTGTATCCTAGAAGAAAAAGACCTGTCATTTAATCCAAGGACACACATCAACTGAAATCTGAAGACCATGGAACACCTGCATTAAACAAAGAGCAGAAATTGTTTATAGAAATAAAAAATGCATTAAGAATGAGAAGAAGTGCACCATTGAGTTACCTGGTTTGTTGTCGCTGAAAGCTTGGTTCACTTTGTGTGAGCTATGGAGGTAATTAAGCAACGTTAGACACCTTGAGCTTGATACATTTTTTGAACAGAATAACCGGATGCAAATTCGAGAGATCATCCCTACCTCGTTGTCTGTGGTTTTCTCCATGACTGGTCAAATGATGGACCATATACCGGTGGACCTGCACCAGGGTGAAAAGCCTGGAGCTGCTGGAAGTTGTGCTGATGATGGCCCGAGAGGTCAACACCATCCAGAGCTTTTTGGATCATCCCCATCACCAGGTCTTTCTCTGATGGTCACATAATACCAGGAAAAGATTTCTGTGATTCTTTTCATCAGCAGCGCATTGTGCCACCAGACTAATTATACTCTCTTTCAGTGGTTTATTTTAAAAATATGTTACCCGATGCAATTAAAAAGCAATTTGTAAAGTAATTAATTATAAATCAAGAAAGGTCAACTATAAATCCTAAAGCAGCAGACAAATTACTTATGTGATGAAATATTATAGGAAGAACAGCCAAAGTAAAACTTAAAAACCTTTTTTAAAAGTTTAGCAAACCAATTCAAAAGTACATTCATTCATTTAAAAAGTGAGAAACAAAATAAAATTAAAAGTTGGCAAAGATAATGATCATTTTTTATAAATGTGTTACTAAGTTATCAAAAGCAGGATTTAAATGTAAATGTAATTACTTTATAAATGGTTTTCGAAGGCATCATTTCATTAACTGATTGTATTTAACCCATGATAAAGGTTTATGATTCTTCCAGACCACACAGTACACAGATGCAAACTAAAAAACACCTCTGCTTAGTCTTGTAAGCTTGTGATATTAATAACAGTAATGGATAATCATGGAATTCATGTGCCACATTGTTTCATTCAAGCGCAGAATTTCATTAGAACACAGCTTTTCAAACTGAGGGTCATGCCTCCACAGGGGAGCGTGGGAGAGTTGAAGGAGGGACAGAGGGTAAGACAGAGCCAAAGATACTGTGTGAGGTGAAAGAGAGACAGGTGCGGGCCGGTGTTCTAAAAACAACAGGAAGTTAGCTGTAGTTTGGTCTGCTTACCAACGCAGTCGACAGCTGACACACGGCTAATGGAGGAAATGAAGGTACTTTAAAGACCTTAGCGCCGTAGTGTATTATGTACATTACAAAGTGTAACTGCTAAAAGCTAATTCAACGTACTTTTAATCATGACAGTTAAAGCACTTGTTCCTTGGCCCGTGGTCTGTTTCCATCAGCCTAATGAATTTAAGCATCTGTTAATGTCAGAGGGGAACTTAACTGGATTTAGGTAGGTTGTTGACAGAGAAACTGATTTAAGAAATTCAACACGTTTCTGAAAATATTGTTTATGCCAAATTAATGGTGATGGTTGAAGTGATTGGATCCTCTGTATCATCATAGGAGCTGCCGGTCTTCTGTCAGCCTTACAACACTGATGTCACTGCTGTCTCATAATGATGGATGTTAACAACTTGGCATTGAGTATCTGAAATGTTTTTCAGCATTCCTAAAAGTACTGTGGTATACACTTGGGATACACATTTTCAAATCTGCGGCCTTTGTGGCTCAAAGTAACCTCACTATCCATGTGGAAAAAAGAAGCATTTTACCTCTTTGGCCTGCAAGCAGAAGCCACTGCTGGACGGTGGACAGGGAATCTGTCTGCAGTATCTGACAAAGTAGCTCCAACACCTGACAAGAGGGCACAACGTTAGCCTTCAAACAACATTTACAGCTCCAGAGACCACTGCAAAATTATCAGTTCTCTGGTTTTACTATTTATAGGTATGTGTTTGAGCAAAACGATCTTTGGAAAATTTGGAAATTTAGCAGTGGTCTCTTAATTTTTTTCCAGAGCTGTATATCCAAGTTATTAGTGAATTCTCAAGGTGGTGATAGCTGTGCTGTGGGCTGTTTTCCAACAACAAGGCAAATGCAGCATAATCTTGGGCAAAAGATGTGTGCTCTGGAGAATTTCTATGATGTTGGAAAGCTCCTTTTGATCTGCAGCTAATCCTTCTTCTCTGGAATGAAACTACCCCAAATGACACTTCTTCTAACGGTTAAAGAGCTAAGTATCAGTGGAGGAGCTTTTCACCATCAGTTCTTGATCGTGGAAGGGCTGAGGATACACCAGGCCCTGGGAGTGGGATCTGCGTTGGTAAGACTTGGTGGCTGGAGGGATGATCCTCCCGGTTGCAGCTGAATATTGGGTCTTTCGGCGAACAAATTCATCCTCAGGTTGGTCCTGGAATACATTGACCAAATCAGTAATTAGTAAGTCAGAGTCTACAGCCATGCTAGTAGCTCTGTGAGGCTTTGAGCTCAATATTTGGTGTGACCACCCTTTGCCTTCAAAACAGCATCAATTCTTCCAGGTACACTTGCACACAGTTTTTGAAGGAACTCTGCTGGTAGGTTGTTCCAAACATCTTGGAGAACTAACCACAGATCTTCTGTGGATGTAGGCTTCCTCAAATCCTTCTGTCTCTTCATGTAATTCCAGACAGACTCAATGATGTTGAAATCAGGGCTCTGTAGGGGCCATACCATCACTACCAGGACTTCTTGTTCTTCTTTACGCTGAAGATACTGTAGTTCTTAATGACACTGGCTGTATGTTTGGGGTCGATGTCCTGCTGCAGAATAACTTTGGAGCCAATCATACGCCTCCCTGATGGTGTTGCATGATGGATATGTATCTGTCTGTATTTCTCAGCATTGAGGACACCATTAATCCTGACCAAATCTCAAACTCCATTTGCAGAAACGCAGCCCCAAACTTGCAAATTACCTCCACCAGCTCGTTATTGTACCGTTCTCCAGCCCTTCGGCGAACAAACTGCCTTCTGCTGCAGCCAAATATTTCAAATTCTGACTCATCAGTCCAGAGCACCTGCTGCCATTTTTCTGCACCCCAGTTCTTGTGTTTTAGTGCATAGTTGAGTCACTTGGCCTTGTTTCCATGTCGGAGGTTTGGCTTTTTGGCTGCAACTCTTCCATGAAGACCACTTCTGGCCAGACTTCTCC
>JAVQJF010056624.1:0-23477 GCA_036023855.1 Gadopsis marmoratus
CTTTTCTTCTTTCTGTTTCTTTGTAGCTGACGACCGAAGTGTTCCAGGTCGTGGCGCAAACACGTCGCCAGTAAGTCAGAGCAGTAAATCTAACGCGGCCACGTTCTTCATTCAGTAAAAAGAACTTCCAGAATGTGCGTCCTACGATTCTTAAATGTTTTTTTTTTTTTAAATAAACACAGGCTTTAAGTTAACGTTGCTTTTCATCTAATTGCACGCGCGTATTCGCGCCCTGTCAATCAAAAGAAAGTTGCCCAAAAAGCGCAGAAGTTGGCGCTAATAAATGACACGCTCCTCTCCTCCAGAGGTCAGAGGCCAGGCCACCCCTGGCGCTGATTGGGAGCCTGCGCTTTGCCCACGGGCACTTCGGCAGAGCCGTCCGCCCTCCTCGGGACGCCCGGCAGCCTGTAAACAAAACGCAGGCGCAGGAAAACGCGGATCAGCACTTGCGCGTCGAGGCGTCGGAGCTGTTGGTCACGTTGAGGTGGAATTAAAGCGGCGCGGCCTGGAGCGGCGCGCGTGTGCGTTTGCTGCGGTGTCTGACGGCTGCTGACTCTTGATTCGCAGCCTCCTAAATAAAAGGACTTATTTGACAGACGCGGCCCCCGCAGGACCCGCCGGCAGCGGCACAGATGCGTCAAATCCAAAATCACACAAGACGCGTAACGTTTTTCTTTCTTTCTTTCTTTCTTTCTTTCTTTCTTCGTGACGTTAAAGGGACGTTAATGAGAATTAATCTACACATGGAGCGGATGTGTGTCCGCTCAGACGAGGGGGGAGGTTCTGCCTGACGGGATAAACGGTGCAAATTAACCCGTTTTTCTGACGAAAAGAAGCAGGACGTTTGCGAGAAAAGTGCAAGAGTTTTAGTACAATTTAAAAAAACAACAACAAAACAAAACAAAAAACCCCTGCTTTAATAATATAATAAGCGAAGTGACGCGGCAGAGTCGACGGACTGAAGTCAAAGCACGCAGATCTCTGCGCCGTGTGTGTTTTGTGCAGAGGCGCTGCGTCTCTCGGCCAACTCACAAGTTACTGAGACGAAACTATTCTCTTGAAGCATCGTGTGTGTGTGTGTGTGCGTGTGCGTCCCCCTCCCCCCCCATTCAAAGTGGTTCTGCGTTATTATTCCAACATGAAATATTAGAAACAGCGGCAGCATCAGAGCCGCTCGCGTCCCGCGTCTCTCCTCTTGACTCGACCACGAACCATCGGCATGTTCGCGACGTTACACGGTCATTTCAGGTGCCCTCTGCAGCTGTGCCGCGCGGGTTCACTTGCAGAGAAGACGAGTGTTGAAACCCAGAAATGTCTAATAAATAACCCCCCCTCCCCGACCCGACCCGACAGGTTGTCCGTGCACGCAGAGGCAAACAGGCCCAGATTCTCTAACCATCCCTCGCCAGTTATTTGGCAGGGACACGGCAACTTTACTTCACCACAATGCAACACAAACTTTTTTTTCTCCCCCCCACTGAGCGACGCGCTGCGAACCTATTTGAGCGACATCTGTAACAGCTGCATGAGGAGGAGGAGAAGATAAGAGAAGTTCATCTATTATCACTATATTATCACTATAATCAGTATTTCTCTCGAGTTTATGGAATTTAAATTTTATTTATTTTTTATTTTTTTGCGGGGGGGGGGGGGGTGCAAAATAGGAGGACAGACTTATCTCCATGAAGAGGAGGGAGCGATGCTGAATTTCTCACGTGGGCCAGTTCTGCTGCTGAGAATGTTGGGAGCGAGACGGCGTTTAAAAAAAACCCCAAACCAAATGGAAATAATGGCAATTTACAGGAAAAATAAAAAGCAAAAAGGAACAGGAGTGTGTTAGATGGTAAATTTAAAACTAGGAAAAAATAAAAAATAAAATAAGGCCATAAAGACCAATGCAGGATGGGGAGGAAAAAAAAATCTCAAAAGACAATGTAGATAACGCTAAGCTCATTTCACTTAATTGAAACTGTGATGGACAGATGCTGAAAATATTGTGTTGTTTTCGTGAGGAGAAAATAACTGTATTAATGTTTAACTGGTTGACCTCCCTGTACTTGCTTGCCTGATGTGGCGATGACCCCAACCAGGGTTTGTGTGAGAGCGACAGACAGAGAAAGAGAGAGAGAGAGAGAGAGTGTGTGTTACTCAGTGAATGGGTGTCATGCACACACACACACACACACACAGAGAGAGAGAGAGAGGACGCGTTTGAGTTTGTGAAACAGAAGAAGAAGGTGGAATCTGCGCGAGACTGTTGGCCTGTTTCTGTGCGTGTGTTTCGGTCACGGCCGGTCACCCTGCACGGTTTACTCAGTGCAGCTGCACACCCCAGCAGTTACCTTACAACCCAAATACCAACAGTGAGGCTTTTAATCAACCACCCGCTGCTAATATCGCAGGGTTTAACCGAAGCGCCAAACCGACTATCCAAAGAAGAGTCGCGGCGTCGGACCGCACAGTGGGCTTCAGGTTCAGCCCGCGCTCTCATCCGTAGTGAAGGAGTGGGAGCAGTTTTCCCACAAGAGGAAAGGGGCGAAATTTTTTATGGAATCAGCGTCTAAATGTATTGAAGTGTGTGATACAAACGGCAGGAGTAACTAGAAAAATGTTACCGTGTACTGGACTCGAGCTGTCTTTTTTTGTGATTTATTCAGCAATGCAAGTAGAAGTCTTTGACAGTTTGCACACACCTTTACAGCTCTGTGGTCACATACATTCTAAACATTGGTTGCACCGGTGGGAACAGACTGATAGCAACAGAAAGCGAATTAATCTTATTTCCAGGCAATTTAAGGGATGCACCATATTGCATGTTTACATGACAAGTGTGTAAATCGGCCATTTGAGACAGGTATTTCACACCAGACAAAGTCTGAGAAGATCAGAAGCTTTCTTTGTGGCACAAAACAGGAACCAATTTTCTTTTCTCGTAAGTCTTAAGCCACTTTATTCCAGTTCCACTTTTCTGTTTCAGCCAGAGGCTGAAGAAGAAACGTGCGTAGCATCAGTGACGTCAGCTCTACACCTCGCCGGCATCTGCATCATCTTCAAAAGCCAGGAAATCTAAATTTTGATAGAAGGGGGAGGAAGTCTGGGCCACCACCACGGCCGACACCAAAATGTACTTCTCTTAAATGTAATCTAACATTTAAAATCATAACCAAGATGCGGAAAAAAAAAATTTGATATCCAAGACATGTCTGGAGGGGGAAAAAAAACAGAAAACCTCTAACTTTTTTTTTACTGGACTTCAGTAGAGTTGGGGTTTTTGTTGGAGCCCAACATCACCATTAGTGATGCTGCATCTTGATGCACCTGTGTGGTGACTTCAGCTAATGTTGCTAAAAACCAGCATATGCCCTTTTCTTCCTCATAATGCTTCAATGTCATCAAAAGTTTATTTCGCTAAAAGGTTGCCATGTCACATGAGGACTCCTTGCATTTGGATGGACACACACACACACACACACACACACACACACACACACACATATACTGGGATGTGTCTTTTTGCAAGAGCAAGTAAAATCTCTGCGGATCATCATCATGCCGAACAAAAGGAACAAAAAGGGAATAATGAAAACAGAAAGGCAGAGAGAGGGAATAATGATAGGCCTGCTACTGATGGAGGTCTGAAGGTAGAGACAGATGGATGCAGAGGTTTCTCTCTCTGTCTTTTTCTCCACACCCCTCCCTCCCCCCAACCCCCCTCCTTTTCTCTCTGTCTCTTTTCCTCCCCCTTTCTCTCTTCCCCCTCTTCCTCTTTTCCGTCTACTCTCTCTCCATCAAGATGCCATTATTCAGGACATTAGCGAAGAAGAGCTAAAAGCTCTCACCGTCGAGGAGGGTCCCAGGGTCCTCTCTGAGAGCTGTGACGCAAACACACACACACACACACACACACACACACACACACACACACACACACACTTTGACTACAGAAGTACCATATAGTATAGGTGAAGAGGTAAGAGGTGGTAAAAAGGTCTTAATGCAGATATTACCAGGTATCTAGGCTCCTCTACTCTCCTCTGTGGCCAAAAACGTGGACATTAGCTTCTACAAAGAAAAATGAACAGTGCTCAATAAAGCAACACGCAGCGTGCAGCGCTGGGCAGGCACCATGTCCTCATGGGTTTATTTATACTTTGTGAACTTTAATACTCATCATCTTCTCTCTTCTCTCGTCTGCATGCTTTTCTCAGCTTTCCTTTCTCCCGCCACTCTCATAATGCCTTGAATAACGCGTAAAAGGAAAGTGAAAATTGGTGCATATTGTGTGGACAAATTAGGTAAGGGTACTGATGTGTGCAGTGCTCTGGATAATGTAACAACTGGAGAGAGTTGTGAAATGATCAGCCGTATTTAAGTGTGCTTCTTAATGCCAGCCGATGTTTTATTCTTGTGCTTTTAAGAATCTCTTAGTTGCACGTGCGCTTGTGCCTCACCTGAGTACCCGACTTGTGTCTTCACGTTTGAGCTGGAAACCTTAAATGTGTGAATCATGTTGGCTTGCAGTGCAAGTTGTCCAGGTTTTCCAAAAATAAGGTTGAAAGTGCTCGTTGGAGCTGATGTGTGATTTTATAATCCACGTTGCACCAGTTAAAGACACATTCCAACATTGTGCACATGTAGACTGTGTAAATACAATACTATAAAAGGAAGCCAAAAAATGGCCTTGGAAGTCTCTGAAACTCTTTAATAAAAATCGCTCAACTTCAACTGAGCTGTTAAAGGGTGACACGACTTTCCATTTTTTCCAGACTCTTTCATTCCCTTTAAACAGTTTTTCAATCCAAATGTTTTGTCTAACTTATTTTTTTCTCATGTCACTCCAGTGGCATTTAGCCATGCAGATGATTTTATCTGCCCATCTCTGAATCAACAGATTGTTTCTGTGGTAGATAATAGTTGCATTGCAGGCTGTTCACCATGAGATGATTAGATACTGCTAGAGGTAAGAATGAAAATGTGCAGGTTGCATGGCCTGTTTCTCGCCTCCGATTTCTGCAGAAGGCAGGTTTGATCAAATTATATTCACATGAAAGTATTTTGCATCTGCAATCACATTCTGGGATTTCTGGTGTTGGAAGTGACACTTCACACCTTGTATATCTATACAGGGAGCTGCAGGAGTGGGGGAGATAACGATAGTAGCTGTAAATATAATAATAGCTGTGATACTTACTGATAACACTAGTGATGGTTGTAATTGTCATTATGCCATTGCAGCAGTGCAGCAAGGCCAACACTGTCACGACTGTGAACCTGATATAACTAACTCAGAGGCCTCTGAAAGTTCATTTCTGCCATTCGTTTCCAAACTTGGTTCTTTAACTTTTCCTAATTATTCCATTTCCTGAGCTCAGGGACTTGGAGGATTTTCATAATTCATCAGCCCCCCCTTTCCCCCCTCCCATCACGATTACTGTCGTACAAAACCATCAAAATTATTCATCTGTTCCCTTTTTTCAATTTACCATTCTTTCTTTCAGTTCCTGTAATTCATGTGTGTTTTTCTTTCTTTTTATCAGTCCTATGGAGCTCTACACTGCTCATGTATTTATTCAGGCTTTTCTGCCTCTGATGGACGGAGCTGAATAGAGGCAGTGTGTATGTGTGAACGCCTGTGTGTGTGTATGTGTGTGTGTAGTTCCACTGTAGACCTCCTCCATTGTGCTGATTTTAAGAGAAAGTCTTAATCTAGCCACTGCCATTACTGCTGCTGAGACCTCCAGCCTCCATCTCCCCTCTTGCCCTGATGTTGTGCCCAGCCACGAAGGCCCTTTAGTGGGCCGGCTGGCAAGCCAGATCAGGGTCTTGGGTCTGGGGCTTGGCCTGGATCCCCACAATGGAGCCTCCGTCCTGGCCTGACTTGGCCCTGAAGCCGCCTTCCTGGCTTGGGGCCTGGATGGACGGAGAGGGGGGAAGAAAGCCTGTAGCCGGATGTGCAGTGGAGTGAGGAGAGGTGGAGAGGCTAACAATGCTATCAGAGAGCTGGCGTCCATCTCTCAAAAGCACACACACAAACACATACTGCTGTGTTTGCCTTTATTTATCACCGCTCTTCACACATGGGCAACAACAAAGGAAGAAAGGCAGTGAGCAGAATAGAGAGGGTCATAAGCAGAAAGGGAAAGAGGAGAAAAGAGAGAAAAGTGGCAGAGAAAAAGAGAGAAACGGAGCTGAAGGCCTGCTTATGAAGATGGATGGGGGAAAACACAGAGTGGGCAGAGCTAGAGAAATGTAAAGAAATATAAAGAGTGATTAACAAAGAAAGAGAGGGATGTAGGACGGTGCAAAAGACGATGCGACAGAGATGGAGAGTTGAGGAGAAACACAGGGACACAATGCGAATAAAAGAGGAAAAAAGGCAGCCAGTCTGTTGGCCGAAGCCTCTGTGACATTGTCAGGCCTTCTGGATCCCCATGGAAACAAAAATCAACATGTTTGCTTGAAATGCTTTCATTAATGCCTTGTAGCCGAGCCAAAAAAAAACAAAAAAAAAAAAACTGAAAAGAAGCCCAACAAGGGATGAGGAGATGCCGAATAAAAAATCCTAACACAAATAATGCAAACAAACAAAGGATAAAAAGAGCAAAAACAAACTTGGTGAAAGCAGTTCTGTGGGTTATTTTAATTTTTTTTTAACATCTACTCATTGACCCGTGTCGTTTTGTACACAGTGCGGCAGGCAGACTTTCAGGACGTTAGAGTCGCCATCACTTTAGGGATCAAACTCTGCTCGGTGTAATACGGTTGCCGTGTTTGCATGGGGTATTATAACGATAGCCTAATGCACATTAGAATAAGCTTTTGACAGTGAAAGTAGCTTAAACAAACAGTTTGTATTGAGTTTGTTACATTTAATAAAAATCACAAAAGTTAAAAATGGAACATATCTTTTCTATCTGATGTACATAACCGACTTTTAGTAATGTAGTAAATAAGATGCAATTGAAAGCTTAACATTTAAATTTATTGACACAAACACAAATAGAAAAATATTAACTTTTTTTTTTTTTTTCATTTCCTGTAACAATATCACAAATACAATACAGGGGTAGTCTGAAAATGGCCTGAAAAAGGCTTTTTATGTATTGACCCCCTCCCCATGCTTCCCCAACATTGTCTGGAAACACGATGAGCACAATCAAGCAAGGAGAACGTAGGGCATCTCTGCGTGCTCTGGCTCCGGCATGCCGACAATCAATTAAAGCTTCCTCCTCTTCTCTCCTTTAATTGAAATTGAGTTACAGAGCTTTACCTCCCTCGCCTTTAACCGGGTCACGTAAGGAAGCGCCTGGGGCTGATCTGAAGCCGAGCCGTGCTCCCATTTAACCAAGAAGTTTGAGGTAAAAAACATGGCAAGTAATAAGGTTGTTAGGGTATTAATAAACACAGAGGCACACGTGCACTCACAAACAGGCGTACACACACCAAGCGCCGTGCACACAGGGTAATTAAATGGGAAATCTCAGTCTAGCTGAAGTAAACATGTCCAGAAGGAATGTATTTAAGATCTAATGATCACGTAATTGCCAGCGCCATCACTGCAGTATTCTATTTTGTCTGAATACTTTGTCATGTCTGTATTTAATGTTTCAGTGCAATGTTGTTCACGTCCTTTTTTTTTTCATTTAGCTGCAATCTGAATATTGTGATATAATTTCTGTAATAATGCTCGTAACATCACGTTGCTCACAGTTAATGGCATCACCGGCGGCACCGTAGTTATTCCAGTGTGTCGATGTTGTGTGAAGCATGTGTGGCAGTTCAAGCTGGTTTTAAAAGGAAAAGCGGCAAACGCTTCTCTGCCCGTGTCTTTACAACCGCCTCTCCTTCTCTCTTCTTCTACTTTCCTGTCCTATCGCTCTGACTGGAGTTATTTCTTGTTGCTACGTTTTCCCTTTTATTTGAAACTCTAGGCTAAGCATCGGCGTCAAAATAATTGCCATAAGTTGGAAGTAAAGCCAGCGAACAGTTCTGGTTTTTGTGTGGATGTATTCCCCTAAGACAGACGTCGTTTCAGGTGGGCTGTGCAACACGTGACCTACAGTTCTGTCTTTCATTCAGACATTAACATGAACCCTTCCTACACCTGACAAAATATCTATTCTGGATATTTTGTCAAATTTCTCCTGAGGTTTTGGTGGTGTCTGAAGTGTTCAGCCACATTGTCACCCAAACACTTAAATGCTGTTTGCTGATTGGTCTGATTGACAGAGTGGTGCACTCTGTCAATCAGACCAATCACCAAATTAGGGTGAACTGAAGTCATGAGTGTTACATGGAATAATGTGTCTGTAAGCCTTCTGGCGCGTTGGGTGTCCAGAATAAGGCTAACGATGCACTGATTGGTGCCGATACTGACCTTTTTAGGTCCACATAAAATAATTTTATTTATCTACTGTCTCCATTTTTGCAATCATTCAGTCACAGTGCGCCGCCTATTTAATGTTTAGTGACACAGCATGCATGGTACATAATATTGCCTTACTACACTACTATATGGTGTTGGATTGGTACTCTGAAGGTGGATCGCATCCCTAAATAAGACTCTGGCTTTGCAGGGCTAGTGCTGTATCTTCTTTTAACTATAAGTAAATGAGGATTGATTGCCTTGATCTTATACCAATGATGTTGTTTCTCCAGCATTTGGAAAACTCACTTATTTCCTGAATTTCCCTTTCCCCATACCTGTTGGAGCTGTCGATCCTTCCAACAACTGTCAGTTTTGCCTTAGCGTCCTTAAAGTTGTCTACAAATCGTGTGCGTGTTTGTGGGGTAATTCAGTGGAGACACCCCACTTGTTCAAACAGGGAAACATAGATAGATGAAGAAGAGGGAGGAAGTGAAGGAAGAATGGATGGACGGATTGATCTGAAGGACAGAGAGGGGATGGGAGTAATAATCAGCGCATGCTTGAATAGAGGGAAATGGGGATGGATGGAAGGCCAGATAAAGAGGGGTGTGGACAGAGATGTAAAGAAAAGTTGAACTGAGCTAAGCTGATATTGAGGTAAACAGAATTGAGAAAAAAACACAGAGAAAGAGTCAAAAATGAACGGCTAACAATAGGAAAAGGGACAGAATGAGCAAGAAGAAGTGAAAGATGGATAAAGACATAAAAACTCTAAAAAATAAAAAAAAGGGGGTTAGGAGCGGGAATAAAGAGAGCGAATGCAAACAAATGAAAGACAGAAGCTGTGATTTCCCACTAAGAGTTAGCGCTTCATCCGCCGGTGGACCCAGTGCTTCAGGAGAACAAAGCCACTCGTTTGTTGTCCACTTTTCACCTCACCCTTTTTTTTCTACATGCAAGAGAGCTCCCTCCCTCTTTTTCCTGCTTTCTCTCTGACGCAGTGGGAGAACCGTCACCCTCACAGCCTCGCACCTCCCCTACACACACACACACACACACACACACACAGCCTTTACACTCACATGGACAAACTCATGCGTATTTGTTAATATCAGCACTGCGATGTCCCTATAACGTTCACCTTTTGTTGAAGAAAATTAGTCATTTTTGATGTCCATTAACAGTATTTGCTGTTGTTTCCATCGTGTAAACATTTTCCCTCTTGTCGGACTCATTTCTGAGAAATGTTTAGACTTAAGTTTTGTGAGTGCCACCCGCCCGCTCACCCCCTCACTCCTCCCCTCTCCCCGGCGCAGGTCAGGAGGCGGCGTGCTAACTCCGCCACCTGCTGTCTGATAGCACATAAACAAACCAAACACTTATTTCCTCCTGAGCCGTACCCCGCAATCACAGCACCAGTAAAACCTCACACTCCATTTACCTT
This sequence comes from Gadopsis marmoratus, assembly GCA_036023855.1. Taxonomy (NCBI): domain Eukaryota; kingdom Metazoa; phylum Chordata; class Actinopteri; order Centrarchiformes; family Percichthyidae; genus Gadopsis; species Gadopsis marmoratus. The sequence continues at coordinate 9,813 of JAVQJF010056624.1, forward strand.
TCAGCGCAGGTGACTGCCTGGGCACTGTGTGTGTATTTGTGTGTGTGTGTTTCATTTGCTTTTGAAGGAAGTGAAAAGAGAACAGAAGCAGTGAAAAGGAGAGAAAGAGCTAAGTAATTGAAAAACAGAGATACACTATATGGCCAAAGGTATGTGGACACCCCTGATCTGGGGCTGTTTCACGGTTTGGGCTAGGTGCCTTAGTTCCAATGAAGGGAAACCTTAATGCTTCAACGTGCAGTAAGATTTTAGACAGTTTAGTGGGCGTCCAACTTTGTGGCAACAGTTTGGGGGGAGGCCCTTTCCTGTTTCAACATGACCCCATCCAACACCTTAGACTGGAACGCCAGGCCTTTTCACCCACCATCAGTGCCGGACCTCATTAATGCCCTTCTGGCTGAATGGGAGCAACTCCCTGCAGCCAGGATACAAAATATTGTGGAAAAGGCTTCCTAGAAGAATGCGGGCTGTTGTAGCAGCAGATTAATGCCAATGGCTTTGGACAATCACACATGGGTGTTTAGGCATCTACATGCTTTTGTCCATGCAGAGTAGAAAGAGAGGGTGGAAGAGAACACATCCAGAAATGGGAGATGGCGCTGTATTACAGCGACATCACAGAGATGGCTTGACCTGCCGCTCACCCCTCCATCTTGTTTGTGTACTGCTTTATTTGTTGGAAACAACAACAACAACAGCAACCAGCCTCTGTAATTATTCCTTAGTGCTGCTTCACTCACTGTAATTATACACCCATACGGTGTGTGTGTGTTTCGCGCATGCACACGTGTGCGAGAGTAGATGTGAATGTGGACTACGTGTGTTGGTCTGTGTATAGGCGTGTGTGTGTGTGTGTGTGTGTGTCGGATGAAGTGAGAGAGGGGGGATGAAGGGACGACAAGCTGAGGTCTTTGTTGCTAAATGACAGTGATTCACCATCAGGCCACCCATTTAGTTTAAGTGTGCTGCTCATTTGCCTGCGTGTGTGTGTGTGTGTGTGTGTGTGTAGATAAAAAAAAGAGCGAGAGAGTGTGTGAAATACAGATGAGAGGATGTAACAGACATGGAGGAAGAGAGGGAGCAGGACAATGCAGTGGAAAGTGTGTGTGTGTGTGTGTGCACGCACGTCTCCCCTCTCAGTGTCATCAAGAACTGGCAGTACACCAGACTCTGTGTTGTAATCTGTGTGTTTTAGTGTGCATATCTCTCTGTAAGTGTGCATAAATATGTGCGTGCGTGTGTGTAGAAGCATCTGCATTTTTCCGTGTGTGTGTGTGTGTGTGTGTGTGTGTGTGTGTGTTTGCACAAGGGCCTTTGTAAGTGATAGTTAGCTTGCGCCCTCTCTCCTTGTTTCTCCTCTCATGCAGAAATGTTTGAAATTTTGGTTCGTCTGATTTTCAGCCTGGCATATAACCACTCTCGCTGGGAATGTTTAAACTCAGGAAATGTTTTGCCGTTTTTCTGTCCTTTCAAGGGTTGAAAACAACTTTTTCTCACAGCTCATTTAAAATCAGACTCATTTCACGTGTCTGATTGAAATGTCCACCAATCCTATTTAGATTTACAGGTTCAGGTTCCTTTTTTAAGTTTGCATTTAATACTACAACAGTTTTACAGTTTCTTTTGGTGGTTGTTATTCTTTCTAAAATACATTTAGTTTCAGACAAAGCCACATGATGATATTAACTGCTGCGACGGCTATGAAAGTCACCCTAAATGTAATGCAGTATGTTTTCGAGGGATTATTTCCTGTCAGGACTTCCATTTCCTCACTTCCTGTGAGGGTCAGGTGTTAACCAGGAAATGGAGGGTAACATAATACAGTGAAAACACTCACACACATATTATAAGAAAAATCCAAAACAACTACATCATTTTGGATTAAGGTCAGGCAATTTTTAATTCTGTAGAAGCTGCTGTTTACTATATAGTAGTGAATGGCAGCGGATGGGTTTTGCGCAAGGTGAAATCTCCAACTAAACTGACTTTGTGTACATAACAGCAACAAAATGCAAAGGACTGGTGAAGATTTCAAAGAAACATCCATTTTCATGTAAAAAGTGGAATTTAGAGTTCTGAAAATTGCCAAGAGTTGACCAAATTCTAAAGGAGCATCATACAAGTACTTTCTTGTAGTTCTTCTTTCCTCAGGTAAATTCTGCTGAGGTGTTTCTTTGCCCCCGCCAGCTGAGTCTTATCCATTATTAATGTCTGAACATGGTCTCTGAGGATATGCCATCCATTATTAATGCCTGACAATTTATCTCTTTTTCTCCCAGGATCTCCTTTCTGTCTCCCCCTCACCCTTCTCATCGCCGCCTCCTTCGATCCGTCCGTCCAAACGTCTGTCCAATCCACCGTCTGGAGAAATGCTAATAACAGGTGTGTCTTCCTGCCTCGTCATGCTACCTCCTCCTCCTCCTTCTCCTCCCATCTTCAAGCTGTCTGCGATTTCTTCTGGGTCACCAGGGGTTTCTACAAGGTGTTAAATGCGCTAAATGTGTGCGCGCACATGAGTGTGTGTGCCACCTGGGAAAGGTGGCAACCTGCTAAACATGTGCGTGTTTGTATTAATGATGTATGAAGGCTTGTCTTACTCCTTCAGACAATGAACTTGCTCACGCACACACACACACACACACACACACACACACACACACCATCAACTCACACATCATCATGTGTTTACTCACCTGCCAGCAGTCGTGCTTTTAGTCCACATCTGTGCACAACACAGACTCTATTTTACACATTTTTTCACATGTTGCACGCATCTTTTAAACATCCATAGATTGTTTCCATGATTTATAACACAAACATATATTTCTGTAAGCAAAAAAAGACCATCATGAAAAAAGATTTGCAGCCTCGCCGCTGCATTTTGCACTGTGTGCATGCATTAAGTATGATTTTGCATAGAAATCTGAAATCGAGCGCCGTTCTGTTAGCACAAACTGAGCGTCAATCTGTCACTTTCCCTCTGTGGCAGATGACAGGACTGAAAAAAAGCAAAGATGGGTGAGGCAAACATCCACTTTGTGACAGAAAGGTACAGGAGTTGTGAAAAGTGTCATCTTAATTTTTGATAAATGCCAGTAAATGTGGGGCTTTAAGCTCATCTCATCTTAACCATGGTCTGTTGTGCATTGATACGACATTCATCATGATAAAATGCACCTTTATGTGAAACCCTCAGCTTGCCACAGCTGTGGATCTCACAGTGGAGTCGATTACCTATTACGAGCCTGAATGCAGAACACAGTCAGCTACTATGCTAATGAAACGCTGCATATTCAGCTGTTGGATCGCTAGTTGTTCAAGCTTAGTGAACTACATTGTAGACGGGTCAGAACATCACAAAAGGTTCTTGCTTGTATTATTTAACAAAAAACCTGGTGGGAGATTTTCAGATTTCCATGAAGACTAACTTTGAAATAGCTATTAAGGCTCCATTACATGTTTAGTATTACTTTTAAAAATGATGTTCTGTTTAAAGTATGAGTGGGTATCATTATGAATGATTCACCTTGACAATATGCAAAAGACCAAATGAGAAGGTGTGTCAAAAAAGAGTGGGACTAGACAGCCTGTGAAAGGCTAAATATTAGCCTTAAATCACGCTAAAGCGTCTGGTGAGATTCACTAATACAGATCGCGTGCTTGTCGACACATACATACGTGGTATAGCACTAAATCTGAGAATAAAATTAAAAGGAAAATGAAGTGAGACAGAGGATGTGTGTGTGTGTGTGTGTGTGGCAGGAACAGACGGTGCTGTGGCCTTTTGCTGGCACATGAGCGTACTCAGGTGCAAGGATGTGTGTTTGCGCGCACGTGTGTGTGTGTGTGTGTGTGTGTGGCGACAGTTATTCTTTCCTCAGGTGCATCTAGGAGGGGAGTGCTGTGTGTTGTCTTTTGGCAGGAGTAGTGTGTGTGTGTGTGTGTGTGTGTGTGTGTGTGTGTGTGCTCCTGGATCATCTTCCAGAGAGACGGGAGTCTGTAATTACTGTTGTAGGAAGACTCTTGCCAGCCACAGAAGAATCACACATTCATCTAACACACACTCTCTCTTACACACACACACACACACACACACACTCACAATTATCTACCTGTGAAGTATAAACTCTCCTTTCCAATTACAGGCTCTCCCCTGCCTATTAGACACAACTTCAGCAAAACCTACCAAAGGCTTTCGCTACGCAGCCTCAGTACCTTTAAATGCAAAGGCCCATTAAACAACCTCTTTCGTCTGCTGTTAGTAGTAGTTCTCTGATAGTGATGGTAAAGTTTATGGTTGGTTTGTCCACAACCTAAGTTTTACATAATGCTAGAGTCCTAACAGTCCACCGAAAGCGTTGGGTGCACAGTTCACAGGTACGACTTTAGAAAAAACGTCCGGAGATGCCGCTCTGTAAAGTTTTTTTATCTAGCAAGGAACCCAAATTTTAGTTTAGACTGGGTGCTGCATGTTAATACTTGCTCAGCATCTCCTCATATATTCTAACCACCTCTGAACTCCTCTCGCTTCTTAACAGATTCTTGTAATGGAACACAGTTCTTGGGTTTTAATTAGTTCTCAATCTGCTTTTGTGTTCCTATGCACTTCATAAATGCCACATATTCAACAAATAACAGTTAGACTTAATGAAGATGATTAAAAACGCTCGTCTAATCCGTCAACACGATGCGTCATATCCTACACTGCACGAGTGCGTGTGTGTGTGCGTGTGTGTGTGTGTGTATCCTTTTCACGCTTGGCAAATCAAGAAGATCACTGTATAATGACTGCATAACGAGCGTGTCCTTAAGATACACAGACAGGCACCGCACGTCCCTTATACATTCACAAACAAACGTGTCCTCAAGACAGAATAAGCTTATCAATGGCCGTTAATTAAATTCTTGTGCGCATTAATGAAAGACAGAGTTGCTATTTACGGTGCTCTCTAAGTGTGCGTGTGTTCTCTGCTTGTTTGCTTGCTTTAATGAAAAGATTTCACCTTGCCACAGCATTGGATGTGGGAAGTGTTTGTGTGCGCAACTACGTGCGTAATGCCCGTATATACAGTATTTTGTGTGTTTGTTACCTCAAAGTAAATGACAAACGGCGGACAAATCTGACAGGGAGACAAGAGTATCGGAGTTGAGGCCGTGGAATGGATTGAGAGTAAGAAGCTTTGGTGATTCCCCTCATTTTCCTATTGTATTGGATGGATTGCTTTGGAATTTGGTTCAGACGTTCGCGTTCCCCTCAGGTTCAGGTGCAGCTGTAACAACTTTGGTCATTTCCTGACACTTCACCTTTCGCCATTATCAGGTCTAAATCGTATATTGTGTTTAGTGATAATTTGGACAATGGACTGCTAGCGCGCAAAACTAAGATTTTAATCATGATTCTGTGAGCAGCAAACATACTATTCCCATTATCCTCAGTGTACTGAGACAGCAGCAAGAATCTCATAGATGAATATCTCAAAGCTCAAAGCAATAAAACCAGAACTACCTGCATGACTACATACTACTGGATCTCAGTAAGAAAGTGTGTTTTTCTTGTAATTTAAAAAAAAATGGGTGTCTCTTTTTCCTCTTTCCTTAGTCAATATTGAAACATCAAGGCCAGTTTAATGTGAAGTCTTTGAGAAGAGCCACTGATGAAACATTCTGGTTCTGAATACAGATCATGACCCCTCATTTCATGTTCATTCCCATCCCTCAAAAATATCCAACTCAATTCAAAGTGACTATTGATATTTATGTTTGACAAAATGCCACTGCCAATACCTTTTTGACATCAGAATCCAGTAGTAACCTGACTAACTTGTCCATGTCTTTAACTGGCCAAGACAAATAATTTAACTTGTGTCTCCATGTGGAGTAAAATACTGTAAATGCATTCCTTTTGTAATGGAGTTTGGTCACCTGTCAAGCATATTTGCAGAGCAGAAGCAATGCAATGAGTAATCCCCTTTCTCTCTTGCCTCGTCCTGTCTCATCCCTTCGTATCTCGTCTTTCACTGCCCAACACCATCTGTTCATCTTTAGCTGAGAAGGAGCTCACTTTCCTCCCTGGCTCTCTCCTCTGCTCTCTCTTTTAAACTCATTCTCTGACATTGGCCCCGTGCCCTTGGCTCTAACTTATTAGAAAGTAAGAGCTTTTCTTTAAATCCTCGTGCTTAACGGCCTCGGAAGGGCTTCAGCATAGCCTACAGGACAGTCTGACAGTTAGTATAACATTCGACTCAGAGTCATAGTGGCAACAGTATCTTTGAAATGATCAAGAAATTTTTTGCATCATTTTGAATGCGCCTCAGATTTTTCACTTCGCACCCTTCTACTTCCATCTCTCTTATTGTATCCTCATTTCCTCTGCTCTCTGCTCACTCCTCCAGATTAACACCCTCCTTCTTCCCCCTCTAATATCCCCTGCTTTCCCTTCCAATTCCCATTCACCCTGCTCCATCTCAGGGGCATATGTCAAGAGGAAGCAAGCATCTGCTCCTTGAGAGGGGTTTTGTGTCCGCCGCGCTGCTATTCTGTGCCAGAAGTCCATCAGTCGCACGGCGGCAGTATGGCCATGTACTGTCTGGTGAGGAAGTGGGACATGGACTCATGAGGGAAGCTCTGCTTGATTTCATTTGGGTGTCTGTGTCTTGGTGCGAGTTTCTCAGCAGATTTCTGTGCTGCAGAGCTACAGAGCTGCACCTGGTGGTGAAAGGAATTGGAACGACGGCGAAAGACAAGATGTGAGAATACAACGAGGGATAAATAGAGGGGGAACAAAAGATGCAAGCGCAAGTGTTTGTTGGTGGGGAGGATGAATTATAAGCCAGCATATGAAGAAGACTCTTAAACGCGAAGGCCACGTGAAGCATTGTGTTGAAGAGCCAAGTGTGAAACAGGTGGGAAGGCTTGAAACATTTTGGAGAAGCTGGTAGTTAAGTTTTATATTCGTTTCTGTTTGCAGCCTCCATTTCGACCACATTTTTTATCCTTGCTCTTCCTCCAACATCAGCACAGATCTCGTCCGTCGAGGCGCCACATTCCCTCATCCTTAAACTGCTTTAGGTTCCCTCAGACGAATGTCTGTTTCCCGAAATGATCTCTGTTGTTGGCTGCATCACTTTTGAGTGCAGTTTTGAGAATGGGGCAATCACATCACGTGCAAATCAGTTCCAAGTTAGAACCATTAGAAAGTACTAAACTGCATCCAGAGCAGGGGCAATTCTTTTGCCCAGGAACTACATTTTGACTCTGGGTCCTCTGGGCAAAATGCACGTGCAGCTCAGGAGGTTCTAAACAGTTTCCCTGGTTCTCAGAAAAATGATTGCAGTGGAAAAGGGAATCCTAAATATTTTGGTCCTGTCAGTATGTGGCCATGCCCCTTCTTCCTTATGAATCTTGTGGCAGGAATGCGGGTGACCTATATTACCCTGCTGAAGGTCTCACAGCTCTTTATGAAACCCTGCTGCTTACATATTGTACTTGTGTCCCACCCTTATTAGATAATCAAAATCCAGTCTTGCACTGATGAGAGTTTATAGGTGATGAAGGTGCTGACCTTGATGTGTGGTTCAGTGCATTGCAATGTCATAGCTAGCTGTGAAACACACACACTTACTGCAGCCATAAGCACCTGCTGGACTGCGAATCCATGGACACACACACAGCAAAACCAAGACACGTGTAGACATGCTACATTTACACAAAGTGAGGTGCCACAGGGTTGACACAGTATGATATTGAACACTTCTGCTCCTACTTTATGTATATTGTGTTTGTGATTCAACCGAATCAGCGAGGGTCACACAGCACGCAAGTTTATGAATCAACAAGAATTTTATAAATGCAACAAAGCTGCTCGCCAGCTTGTTTTCATGTCTCTTGACAGTAGCCCTGTTCAAGACAAAAAGGCTTTGAGGGGACGTAAAGAAGGTCATATGACTGTTTCAGATTTCACATGTTTATTTCCTTTAGTGCCTCGATGCATCGTTCTTCTTTTGCTCATGTTTTTGAGTGGGAGGAAGGTCTCGCTATTTGTATAGAGATTTCAGTTGTGCCAGTGGAAGGTGCGCAGAGGTTGCTGTTCATTGTATTTATTAATTTGTGTCTTTCCTTTACGTACGTATTGCTCATCAAAATTCAATTTTATTTGATCTCTTTAATTCTTTCTCTGCGCTTACAAAGTGGTGGTGTTTGCTGCTGCAAGAAGACTGTTCCCTTCAGATTACACTAAACAAGGTCCCCTTGTGCTCATAAATGCTTATAATAATAATAGTAAAAAGAAAAATGGGGAGAAAATGCAAATAAGTTGATTATGCACCACCCTCTCTTACTTATTAATAATCAAAAAATGGTTAAACTACAGTGTCTTGACTGCAAATGGTATTTTAAAACTGATTTTTACCTTGATTTTTTTTGTGCCATTGTTTTGCTTTGTATTAGATGTTCATCTCTTTTTTTATTTAACGTAGACAATAAATTTATAGGTTTTGTAAAAAAAAAAGGAAAAAACAAAACGTATGCGCCAAATTACATACGCTTGCGCGCACACATGTCATGCACTTTCAAGACCTCTTCGCTCTCCAGTTTAGTGCAAGAATAAACAGCAGTGAGGGGAAAGAAAAGAGTAAATGTGTCATTAATAAAAAGAAAGACGAGCTAATTGTGCCGCATGCTCTGGAAAAATCAAAAATCCATTAGAGAGAGGGGTAAAAGGACACTGAACATGGCTTTTTGAAAAACACATGATTTCTCACAAAAGAAAACAAGAGCGCTTTTACCTTTAATTTGGTCCTATATCCTTGATTTAAGATGGTCTTCGTGTGCATGTTCATTTGCCCGCGTGTGTGTTTGCATGCGTGCGCATTGTAGCTCTACGCTTAACGCATGCCAATGAGTCACGCAAGAGGCAACTTTTATCTAATCTCCATAAATTGCCAGACAGTTCAGGAAGGTCACCCGCACACACTCGCACACGAGAAAGAGCATAAGGAGATCGTAATTGAGAGAAATTAGAAGAAATGATGGAAGGGACTGGTCCAAGTAAAGAGGAATGAGAGAGACAGAATGGACTCCGGGGTGAAACAATTAGCTCTGTCATTTAATGTTTGCTCTGCTTTACCGGCTCAGAAAGGTCAGAGCACTCCTACAAAGGGAGAGAGGGACAACAACTTACAGAGCACTTGACTTGTATATAGAGTTTTTATTCATGTTATCGGTCATTGGTGCTTTTTATATGTATTTCTATATCACCTGCTATGCAGTAGTACAGTACGCTCACATGCTTGCGAGGAGCCAAGCTCCTGTGTATTAGTGCGTTGACTTTTTATTTGATTTAGGGTGTTTACGGTAACTTGGCTATTGCATTTTGCGAACACCATTATTTTGCAGGCTATTAAACCTCTGTCCAGGTTCAAGTTGCGTGAAGTCAAGCTGGGCAAAATGGAAGCTTACCCAAGTCCGTGTGCTAATGAAACATGGAACGGTAACATTGTCATTTCATTTAAGTGTCTGAATTCTGAGTGTTAGATTTCTACAGCATTTATTGCCCTGAAAACGTCCCTTCAATAGAATGCGAAAAGCAGCGTCCATGACATGTGTGACACTACGCCACATGATTCATCAGGACTCTCACTCCACTGCTCACTGTAGAATAAATCACTGAGCATTTAGTACTGCGTGGACGGGGGGGGGATTTTGGACAGGGAGATGCCAATAAGCCTTTTCCAACGGTAGACATTTTGACTTGCCGTAGTGGGAGAAGCACAGGCGGGCACAGTGATGGAATTCATCATTATTTATTTAGGGGCCCCACCCAAACTGCCATGCCAGAATCTACATTGGAATGCTTGACCATACAAATGCATTGCATATAAAAATACAATGAATTTGAAGAATTACATGTTAGGAATACCTGCAATTTTAAAGAATAACAATGTTAAAAGGTATTTCAAAGGAATTCCCTTTTTTAGGAGTGAACCTCCACCTGAGGTGCAGCCACACTGACATGTTGGATACTTTGGCCAATAAGTGAAATTAAATAGACTTCAATTATGTTTTTGTTCATTGTCTTTCTAGTGTGTGTGTGTGTGTGTGTGTGTGTGCGGCGCTCTTGGCATTGCTTTGATGCTGTCACAAAGAGCTTTCCACTTTTCTTCTTATTGTAAGGGAGGTCGTTTTGTCTGTCTCTGTAAAGCCTTCGCCACCATCCGTTTCTGATTTAGCCTTCTTTTTTTTTTTTACACTTTGTTTTTGATCCCTGCATGAAACCTGGTTAGAGGGGTCTCAGGGGTGGGTCATTACTCTGTACGAGTGTGCGCGCTTGAATATGTGTGCGTGTGTGTGTGTGTGATGTTGGCATTACCCATTGTCTCTTTGAGGCCATCTGGAGTCGGCACATGTGGGAAAACCTAGTGTTAGCTCTGAATGTGAATGCGTGTGTGTGTGTGTGTGTGTGTGTGTGTGTGTCACTTTGACATGCCAACACGTTTGTGATAGATGACATCACAGTTGATTTTAACTTCAACTCCAACTGAGTGCAGCAGCTGAGAGACAGCGACAACAAATATGGGTTAATGATGGTAATTTAATTCCTTTATTCCTTCGTGCATATGCATGTATTCTACAGTAGTACAGTAGTGTGTGTGTGTGTGTGTGTGTGTGTGTGTGTGTGTGTGTGTGTGTGTGTGTGCAAGCAGAAAGCTGTCGATTCCTGAGCTGTCGGCCTCAACAGGCTGACTCACAACTTAATAATTCCCCACTTCTCTGGGTTTGTTCGCTTGTACGTCGTTGTGTTGAAGCTAGAATCACTCTTCAGAGGTCAGGGTTTGGGATTGGTTAGAGTCGGAATAATGGATAGATCAACATTGGTAAAGAGTTAGAAATGGTTAGCAATATGTAACGGTTAAGGTTAGCAGTTGTTTTTCTATGTGACCACACCTTTCCCCCTACCTGTAAGTACAAGTGCACCTCCCACATTCCCCTTAAAAGGTTTTAAAATGAAGCAAAATGTGTGTTGTTGAATGACTTGAGCAGACAGCGATCTCTCAGATGAGAAGAAATGACTTGCACTGTAGGTAGATGGAGACAGAGAGGAATGAATTCATAAAAGAGGAGCACATGATGGAGGGAGGGAGACGTGACATGGTTGGAGGTTTATTTAGGTGTGAACCTGGCTGCCAAATGGGGTGAATAATAGATGTGAGGGAACAGAGGATAAAAAGTGGAGAGGAGGAAGGGAGCGATGGATGGATGACAGGGATGAAAATATGCCCCTCCTGTTCTCTTTCACCACACGGCTCTCCATTTATCTAATTTTCTTTGTGATTAAGGATTTACAAAGAAGGGCTTAATTAGCTATCGAACTTTTTTGAATTTGACATTTTTAAGCTCCTGTGCAGTCATCAGCTACGGTGTTTTGTTTCTGTGAAATCACAAAGTAGGTTACACCCTTTTTATTCTAATCTGTACGCTGTTCCTCAACACCCTGCTTTCCTGTACAACCACACGCTTCTGCTGTTGGTCATAATCTGGACTTAAACATCTGAAATGTCTCGCCCAAAGGCACTTTAGAAGTAGATGTTTATTGCAGGCCATCCTCACCACGTTTCCCCGGGTTCGCCATGTCCTTTTGGGATACAAGAGTCTTTGTATGGAGCTGTGTCTCCTAAAAAAAGATAAAAGGCAGCCACAGAATCGCGGTGAAGGCAAACATCCATATATTTAGGAGTGAACATGCACACAAACAGGAATGTACAGAGACAAAGGCACACACAACCTTCTGACTGTGATCAAGAGAACAATGTTCCGCCCTGCACAGTGATCGCTCTCCCTCTTTCACCTTTTCTCCCCGTCTTTTATCTTTCTCTTTCATCCCTCGCTCAATCCCATCAGACCGAGGACCTGAGCAGCTGAGCTCTACCTCCACGGACTCCAGTTGGGCACACACGACCACACACAATAATTTGCAGTCATGCTTGCATACACGACCACACACACACACACACACACAAGCACGCACTCACGCACACACCCTCAACACTTCATACATTGCCTCCGATTAATTTTCTTCTCTCATTTGTTTGAATCAAGACCCTTAAGAGTGCATACAAACGCTGACCTTGAGACACACAAGATTAGACACTTGAACTCCGGGTGAAGAGAGACGCATCCTCCGAGTGGAGGAACCTTGTGGAGAAGTGACAACATACTTTTCTAAGAGATGGGAGGCAGGCACTTGAGGGAAAATTAAATCTCTCCAAGGATGCTGTCAGGGCATTGATAAAAGATTGGCGTTTTGTGTCTAAATACATGTACACTGAACCGGCTCGGTTCACTCATCCTCGATTTTTACATGTTTTTGTTTATGGTAGATTTCATTTATACGGCTTTAAATGCTGTTCCAAAGGTTGAGAAAGTTGCCCTGGAAGGCTTAACAGAAGATTTCTGTCTACGGCTGCAGGTGAGAAAGTTTGAATTTAATTATTTGTTTTTCTTCAATGGATGAAGAGATGAAGAGGTTTCTCAATCAAACCTGGGATACGAAAAAAGATGTAATTGAAAGCGCTTTAGTACAAAGTCAGGAGAGAGTCCCATCGGTGGTGCCAAGCTCACGGCAGTTCTTCCTGCACTTTGTTTTTCACTGATTCTCCGATTGTAACCACCTAGGTCATTACCTTGTCTTTTTGAAATTATTTCTCATAATGTGAGCTCTTTATCTAGCCATGAATTGTGAGCAGGCTTATTTTTCTCTTAAATTGATTGAGCTTGTAAAGAAGGTGTGTGACCATTTCAAGACCGCTTTGTATTGCTCATAAATACTAGGACAGATTTAAACGGTTGTAAGGATCCTTTTCCATCAGCGAGTCTAACTTGTGACAAATGTTATTGTGAAAGAATAACCAGCCAGATGCTTTTTCTGTATATATGCTCATGGATGCACCCTTGCCCTCTGTATTTAGGTTCCTATGTGTTGCGTGGATCTATTTATGGGTTACGCTGATGTTTTGTGAGAAGCCACACTGAAGGCTCTTGTTTCTCGATGGAGGGGTATGGCGGCACGGGCTGGTGGAAAAAGCAGCAATTGTATGTAAGAAACTTGTCCATGTACCAGCATGTCAGGTATTGATTCAATGAAAGAAAAATAAAAACCAAAAGGCAGAAATTTATATTTTTTGGTTTTATAATGGCGCCCTCTAGTTTAGCATTAATTCGATGGCATACCATTGGGAAAGCTCTGCTTGCTGAACCTGCGACCAAACAAACTTTCACTGGGGAAAAGTGCACTAATAATTTCAGGTTGCAGGCTAGATAGCTAATTAGCTGCTCAGCTGCAGCACATTAACAGGGTTTCCAACTCTCACACTAACCAAACAATGCTCATGCCAAAACATTGCCACAGCAACAGAGATGAACAGGTAAAAATACGTACCATTGGTTACGTATGTAAGCCCTATTCTATGAGTATGGGCTCTTAAATTACTCTCTCATTGGTGCACAATGCTTATCGCCGCGTTGATTGGACAGCTGTTCTGAAATCAAATCCAATCAAATCAAATTTTATTTATATAGCGCTATATCATAACAAAGTTATCTCATAGCACTTGTTAATATAGAGCAAGTCCAAGCAAACTCTATATCTACATGCCCAGAAAACCTCCAAAG
>JAVQJF010056626.1:0-28240 GCA_036023855.1 Gadopsis marmoratus
GAGAGAGAAACACTGAGGAGAGAGAGAGAGAGAGAGAGAGAGAGGGAGAGCACTGAGGAGGAGGGAGAGAGAGAGAGAGAGAGAGAGAAACACTGAGGAGAGAGAGAGAGAGAGAGAGAGAGAGGGAGAAACACTGAGGAGAGAGAGAGAGAGAGAGAGAGAGACACACTGAGGAGAGAGAGAGAGAGAGAGAGAGAGAGAGAGGGAGAGTTGAGTAGTGATGAGAGTGAATACAGCTACACTGCATGTTACACATCCTGTATTACTAGCAGGGGCGGAGGAAGTATTCAGGTCCTGCTAAGCGAAAGAAGCAAAACCACATTAGAAGTGAAAATACTCCACCACAAGTCGGAATATTATTTAAATACAAGTATTATCAGCAACACGCACTTATACTTTACTGTCATTACCGATGCACTCACGTGTACTGTATTTCAGTTACATTTGGAGGAAGTGAAGCGGACTTGAACTATTTTATATATTGTTGGGTTGTCGTGTAGAAAACACGATGAACAGACACGGACGCCTCACATCCGTTTAAAAGATGACCAGATGATTTATATTTGCCCGTGCATATCCCATGTAATATATAAAACACAAAAATGTCCTTATCTGCTGTAGTACCTTTCTAACTTCCAATAGTCATTACATGTGTGTAAGCCCAGTCTGTGGCCAAGGGAAGGTTTAACACTTACAATACTTTTATACATATTGGTCACACACAAGGTCAGAAGGACATTTTCATGTTTGTAGTTATTATTATTTTCACATGCAGCATTTGGGTCTGCGGGATCCCAAACGACGAGGCAGTTAAAGCCCATGTCCACACGAAGCTGAGGTTTTTCATTACGCAAACAAAAAGCAGCTCCATGGACACGGGCTTTGATTAGATTTGTGATTTCTCCATATTTGTCAGTGAAGCCGACCGCCAGGACCGCGTGGAGCTCTCCATGGTGCTGATCCCCTGCGCACACCAGTGGGGAGGTCCGGCCAACAACTGACCTAATCAAGTCTCAGTGAGATGGAGATATTTTCTACAGGAGATCTGAGAACAAACTACATGTATCACAGCGTCACAGCCGGTCACACAGGAGCGATCCCAAAAGAGGATCTTAAATATCTCAGCAGCTGGGGAAAAAACGCCAGTATGCCGATTCTTTCTAGATGTCCCCGATGACCTCTGACCTTTTCGTATAACTCCCAGTGTTGAGCGTGGAGCCTGTCTTGAGTACTGCATGGATGTTTCAGTGGACCTCTCTTTTCAAAATGAGAAACCAGCTCTGCTCCAGTAGAACAATCCAAGCTTGTGAGTTTTATAGGACAATCTGCTACCTTATCAAACCAAGTATTTACAACGCTGCACTGCATCGATCAGATTTCCATGGAGAGCATTAATCTAAGGAGGAACATCAACGCTTTATCAGGGATAGAGGCTAATATTTTTAAGCGCTAGCCCCACGGGCCACCAAGCCCCTAAATGTGGTGGCCGAAATGTAAAATTGTGTAAAAACAATCCAGAAAAGACAATTTAAGGCAACACAGCCTTCCTTAACTGTGACACTTCAATAAATAAAAAGACATTAACAGATTGGAAATATTGCACCATCGTGTTTACGGTCAGCGAGCCCTGACGAGACAAAGATAAACTGTACGGCTGCAGGTAATAAACCATGTCAGGTAAAAAAGAAAAGTTCTTATCGTCTGGACTGCAGATGTACAGCTGAGCTTCAGAGAGGTGACATGTTCGGGACAATTCGCTGCAGAACTGGAGACATTTTCTTTTATCTTCTTCCTTGACAAAGCCTGGTGCATACATTACCCACAATGCAACCCGACGGCCGACAGTTCAGCCAGAGATTTGGATGTGTTGGGCTAGCAGCGGCTAGCGTGGCCTCGAGCTGCTAGCCTCGTGCAGAGATGAGCAGCGGGCTGCAGGTGTGGGGCGCTCACTTCGCCCTGACGCCATGTCTTCATCTTCAAGCTAGTCTCAGGTGACATCACTTGAGGCAATTTATCAGATTTCACGCAGCTCCCTCTAGAGACACAAAAGGCTAAATACAACATTTTTCTTATATTCAGTAGTACTCTACACCTGTTAACAGACTTTAATGTGTAAAATGGGTGGAGTTAAGAATCAGTGTTATTACTTTTATTGACTGTGGTATCCAAACAATACAGATATACATCTATATTATTATTAATACTTCTACATGCTTTTATAAATAAAGGAGGGACACATGTTGAAACAACTTATTTTTAATTTTACCATAAATAATAAAAGGGAGACATCTCTTTTTCACTACAAACAAACTAGACCCAAATAAGACTATACAACTATAGCTTCCTAGAAGCTAACAGAAATAAATATATTTCATAATAAAATAATAATAAATAAAATAACAATATAAAAACACTGCAAACACAACAGTGTAAATCAATATTCGTAGTCCTCCGAAGGAAGAATGTACCATCTTTCCTGCATAATCTGTTAAAAGTACATCAACAAAACAAGCATATGTTGGTTTCCTTAGTGAAGATAAATGAACTGATGCTTCCTAGAGCTGATAACTTGTTTATCTGAATCCTTCACTTGAGGTAAAAAATATATATATTAGTTACAATCACAAGGTGCTCAGACTTTATCAAGTACAGTAGGAAATAAGATTTAACTTAGCTTTGACTCTCTATTGCAGCTTCATCGAATGTCATAATGTTGTAATGTTGAAAAAGGTGGCATGGGAGTTGAAATTAAATAAGAATAGTTATTGAAGTTGCTTGATTTAATATAAGATTCTCCCTGGGACATCTGCAAATTTGCATTAATGTGCAACAAATTTAGGTACCTTCAATCTCCTGTAAGTGAGTTAAATGGAGATATTAAGTAACTGAGTAAAAATGGATACCACCTAACCTTTCTCAAATCTTTAAAAACGCACTCCTCGGGAGGTTTTCTATAATTAAAATATACTCTGTTTATCCAAAAGGAACAGGCTCACAGTTAATCTGTACGCTGAAACAAAAGCTAGTCCTAAAAAATACAGATTTTACCTCAGTTTACTTTCTGACAGTATTCAGTATTTACTACAAGGTCCTTTCGTTGAATGAAAGCTCTGGAAATGTGGTGAGACGATTCTGAACCCGATCACATATCAATTCCAGATCAGGGCAAAGCTACAGTTGCACTGATAAATCAGTTAATGTAGTAAATAACAATTAAAAAAATAATACATTTAAGATATTACGAACAATGAGCAGAATATACTTTCACATGAGACTCAGCAGCCACTTCTGATGCGACAGTCATCTCACACTTTGTTGCACTCCCAGATTTTTTTGCACACTCGCCTGTATTTTTAACACGTGGGCAATCCTTCGTCCAGCCACGGGGGGCCGCTGGGGCTTCAGGCGGCTTTTGTGCAGCGCTCACAGTCCAACACAGTCACTGTTGTGCGGAAACCGATTTGAAGCCTTAAAAGTAACTTTGGGTCGAAGCAGAACGAAGTGTGTAACTTTTGAAAAAGGAGCGTTTAAGCAAAATATGCACCATCTTTTAATTCAACACGCTCCAAACTTGGTCTGGTATGACCAGTAGCTTCTGGTGGCTAATGTTAGCAAACATTAGATAGAAACTACTGGATAACATTACTATTACATATTACTTAGGTCAGTAGCTTAAAGACTCTTCTCTGCTTGTGCTACTGTCACACTACATTTAAGCATTTACCATGTTATTTATGTCCAGTTACATAAAAATGGCAGCTGTACTGATTAATAGAAGCTGTCGCAGGCTTTCTTCACCAACGTGTTTCTGTTGTGTTTTTTAATTGTCCGTTTCACACACGTGTAACAGATCCCCCAAAAAAACCTACACGGAACTACAGTGACTGTGTACTGGGCTCTAAACGCTGTCAAAACCTGTGCGATCGCACGAGCTGTATGATGTGCCTTAACACATCAAGCGAAGGTGTGAGCAACTGAAATATACGGCAGAAAAGCGCCTTGAATAGACCTTTAAATAGTAACTTACCTGCAGACTGACAGCAGCGTATTTCTGCCTTCGCTGGCTGAAGGTTTTAGTTTCACCTCTTCTTCATAACTGATGTTTGTGGTCAGACGTGTGCCTTGTTGCACCTTTAATCACACCCAACAGGGAGATGGAGGTCCTGGAGTACACTTACTGCATCAACGTGAGAAGGAAAACCACCGGACGACCCAAACAGGATTTTCAAGGGGCGTTGCGTGACTCTTAAAAGTAGTTGTGGTGTTTTTCACTGGCCTGGATTTCTTTGGAAAGTGTTGCTATGTAATTTGTGGTTTTCATTTTGAAAAGAAAGAAAAGGAAACTATTTGGGGAAGGGGAATACTTATGTTTTGGAGTGTGATTTAAAGGGTCATTTTAAGACATCAGCACAAAATATTGGCCACTTCAGTACAAAAACCAATATCGGCCGAGATACAGCAAAAACAGAACATCCATCCTTTTGCATGTTGGTCCCATCGGCCACGACAGTCTCCGTCCAGCTTCACCACCATGTGATCTTAAACTCATAGATGGGCCTCTTGCAGTAGTAATGGTTGATAAGGTGCTTGTCACAGACCCCGATGCACTGCTGCTCCGCAGTGATGCCTCGCTCGGCCAGGTCACTGACGATGCAGTGCAGCAGGTCATAAACGTCTGCCACTGCCTCCCAAGGTCCGAAGGAAACGTCCACCTCGCAGTGATGCTCGAAGAGCTTGGCCTCGCTGTCCGAGCGCTCAAAGCGCAGAGAGTTAAATAGAGGACGCTCATATGGCGTGATAGGCATCTCCTCCTTGTAGACGCAGATCTTCAACTTGGCAAACCGCGCCTTTTTCTGCATGGCTCTCAGTTTGGCAATCTCCACAATATGCTCCAGGTTATCTGAAATTAAAAGTTACATTTTTAAGACTAGATTTATTGGTGTTTCTCGGCTGTTCAGGAAGCAGACCTAATTAAATGATGACGTCTATACACAAAAAACCAACCTGATGTAGTTTCAGTTCTTCTGACTTGAACTAAAACTGTACAAATATGTAAAACTACTCATGAACTGGAGGTTAAAGCCTGTGTGCACCATGTACTGTCGGGGTGACCCACCCATCCACACCCAGCCAGCTCTGTGTGTGCATAAACTGTATGCAGCTCTGACGTCAGTGTGAGATTAAACAGGTTGTGAACATTAATTAAGCTGTTTCTGCCTTCTGAGCAAACAAGAAGTCGTGGGTTCACTGAAAACAGGAACTGCTGATAGCATCGGCCTACTTTTACAGGTGCCAGTTTGCCACAATGTAAACAGATACAGGCCACTGAGTGAGACTTTAGAACCCCCCCCCTTTCGCATGTGAGGGACACAGGCTCCAGCGGTTACCTTTGTAGTAGGGCATCAGATCGAGGAAAGCTTGCCGGACTTTCTCCCCTGTGAGCGGCTGAGAGTCCTCCAGGCTGTCCAGCAGCGGGCCGATGGAGTAGTACTGAGCCTCTCTGTGCACCGATCGCACTCGGTCCCTGTGAGGAAGCTCACCTTCTCTGAGAAAGTTCAGGATGTCCCTTTGGATGGAAACAGTATCACTAGAACAAGTCCGCACAAAACTCTATCCCTGCCTGATGAATCCTAATTTAAACAACTCGGCCTTCACGAGAGAGTATGTTCCTGCAGCCTCACGTTCAGCCCCGCTCTTTTTCTGTGGCCACATTCTTGATTCTGCTACGTCGTCTCACTTTGAAAGTTTAAATGCACAAGTTTGAATCGCCAGCATGTCTTTCATTGCGCATGAAGCACTCAGTAGGCCAGACTGCATATTTGCCTTACAGAGATATAGGATTTTTATATAACCGGTGTGTCGCTGCTGTACAAAGTCGTTACATAAATATGTCACCATGTCACAATATTGTTAATATCATTCATTATATGCCTGGTGTCATTTTGATCACATTAAAAATGATACCGGTATTATGGCACACCCTTAACTATTAGTACACTGCTTGTAAAGCAGCAATTTGACCTGTACACAGATAATGTCTGTTTGTTTTATATCTATTTTCATATCTACACTCTAACTATACGTTTATGTCTGCTTATCTTCACTTAGCTCGTATATCTCTATTTGCATCTTCCTGTACTTTTGGTCTCAGCCCTGTCAAGTGTGAAGCACAATGTACATTGTACACTGACAGCTATTACTGACAACTGGACTCAGAATGCATCAAAATGTGAATACTATGCTTCTCTGCAGCAGAACCAGGAATCCTCGTGAACACTGAGGGTAAAATTAATGCAGAGAAACACAGAGAACTCCTGGAGGAACGGCTGTTGCAGTGTACAACACAACAGCGACTTGGCAGGAGATTTATTTTCCAGAAAGACAATAGCCCCAAAAACATACGGTTGGCTAAAAACACTGTTGTCCCAAATGAAAGGGTCCTTAATGTCCGAGCACACCTGCAGTGGGCCAGCCTCCTTTTTAAATTGTATTACTTTATATAGTTATATATCTTCCATCTCTCATTGTGACAGTTCTTGACTTTTCCCCACATCTGACATAAGTCATATATCTCGACTCTGCTTCTTATCGCAGTCATGTTGAAAATAAAGTTTGTTTGTACTTTGAAGCCACGTGAACGGCTCCAGGATGCTAATGTCGGCCCACTTTGTACAAAATCTCAAAAGATATTTCAGTCTGAACCGAACATTATGGCCCCCAGATGATGACGCCTACTGACTTTGATGAGCCCTGGACTTTTCCTCTAGCGCCACCCCGAGGCTGCCACAACAACTACTGGATGGATTGCCACTGAATTTGGGACACATATTCATGTCCCCCCTCACGATGAGTTGTAATAACCCTGTTGATCCCTTAACTTTTTCATCAAGACACATTTTTAGATTAAATAAACATTGGTTTATGACCAAAATTAATGTAATGACAATGTTTGTGTTCAGTGCTAATCTTGGCATGTTAGTTTTGTCATTGTGAGCATGTTAGCATGATGCTAGCATTTAGCTCAAAGCACCACTGTAGCTACGTACAGTCTCACAGAGCTGCCAGCATGGCTGCAGACGCTTAGTCTCGTCAATAATATTACACATTATTGTCTGTTTACGTAAACACGTTGTACTGTTTTGTGTCGCATGATTTATGTTTGTTGTTTGCACTCATTTAAAGAACTATCTTCTCAGTTACATAGGATTTGTTTTGTCTGGAGGCTGATGGATCTCAGCGGTGAGTGAAACTTTCACAGACCTCAGTAAAGTTCTGTTAAACTCTGGTGAGGTTCATGATACAGGGAGCACCCACACAGCTCATTATTTCTAATTAGCTGCACCTATTTTCAGTCAGTTTCCGGCTGTCATTGCGCACAACAAGCCACTGAATAATTGTCCAAAACACAAACATACGTATGCTATAGGCATATTTGTCAGCTGATGGGCAACAAGTTAGAAAAGCGCAGAAGTAGATACTGTTTGCAAGTCATTTTACAACACTAGCAGAAGTCAGAGAGACCAATTTGTCTCATAGAATACCTGACTCATGGATACCTGTCAAAATATAATGAGTTGCCATCAGCAGCTTTAAAACTACTTTCAGATTTGCAGAGTGTGAACTTTTTTTTAAATGTTTGTGCTCCGCTACCTCTCATTTGCAATTCACAAACTTCCTGCTCTCACACGTAACCCTCATATTATATGATCATATTACTGCAATCGTCTCAGTAACAACCGAATTAAATGATTGTGATAATAAGGATGTTGTCTTCTTTTGTACGTCTAACGAATCATTAGCAAATCTCTATTGTTGACGTCTTCTACAAACAGCCAGGATACAGCTCACACGCAGTGCCACTCACCCAAAATATGTCCCATCGCGATCGATGAAGTAGCGCCCTTCAGCATCGCGTGGGATGTAATGACGCCCGCTGAACATGGCGGCCAACATGGTGTCCTCGAAACGCCGCAACGTGGACAGGCGAGTGGTGAAGTGCGTGCCCCCAACGTTCAGAGAGATGACCTCTGGAAACTTTACAATGAGAGTGGAAATAAAAGTGGTAAATAAGACAAGAAGGTCTACAGCCATGAAAAAAACGCAAGCCTGCTTTCCTCCCCGATCTACGGGTAGCAACACTTACAGCTTCCAAGTTCCACGAGACTAAGGAGGCATCAAGTGTTATTCAAATCTATTTTACTACAAACTCTACAGACTTTAATTGGCGGTGGTTACATATATGAATCCGTCTGTATTTATGGTTTTAAAAGTTGTAAACATACCGGTGTTGTATGTCTATATTAAGTTAACCTGATAGTGGTCTGAGGACTGCAACATCGCTATTTAAATACATACAAGTGTTTGACAGAGTGCATGATTGTTTTCGCTTCATTTCCTCACTCACTAATTATAGGACTCGAAGGGCAATTAACCACAACCATCTGAAATCTTAAACAACCGTCACGGTATTTTTGCAAGGCTGTTACTTTAAGTGCAGGAGTGAAATGATAATAGTGTCCCCCCCCCACCCCGTAGACGCCAGGGTTCCACATCAACCATGGAACCTACGGCCAGCAAAGCTCCACAAACATCCAGATTCCTGCACCTTTTATATTATTATATCAAATAAATATATATGATATATTCTACCATTGTATCTGCGCGACGAAGTGAGACTGTGAACTAAGAGACTGAGGGGGGGGGGATATATGTACCATATGTTTACAAAGACCGTTCAATTTGAATTCATTATTATACAAATACATTCCCACTCTGTTAATGTCTTCGCGTATTGAAGTGTCACAGTTAAGAAAGGCTGTCTTTAGTTAATTTGCCTTTTCTGTATTGTTTTTACACAACGTTACATTTCGGCCACCAAAAATGTACTTCGGCCACCAAATTCAGGGGCTTGGAGGCCCGTGGGGCCCGCGCTTGAAGATATTAGTGTCCATCCCTGCATGAACACGCTATGTTAAGGAGTATCTTAATAGTTATTTGTGTGAGGAGGCAGGATTTCACCATCAGCCCACACAAATAAGAGGATTATTCTGTGTGTGTGTGTGTGTGTGTGTGTGTGTGTGTACTGTAGCTCCATCAGCATCTCATTAACACAAGTCATGTGACATAACTGCCAGCCAATCACCTCCTCAGCCAGCCGCTGTATAAATAGCCACATACAGCAGACAGAATGTATTGATTTGGTAGTAAAATGATGTATCGGGCACTATGCCCACAATTATTTTGGTTATGTGGAAACTGAATATGGGCGACACGAGTGTCCCACGTGCACTTACTTTGGACAACAGCTGCTGTTTGTTGAGTAATAGGTCGCATGGCAGCATGTGGCCTTACCTCCTGCTCCTGCGCGCTCAGCGAGGAGCGCAGCGGCTTGCTGAGGGTGAAGTTCGGCGACGGGGAGGCCGGCTTTCGGAAGTCGTCCTCCGCAGAGTCCGAGCTGGACATGGCATCGCCCGGAGTCTCGGTGTCGCCCGCGGCCGAGAAAACCACCATCACTCTGGGGAGAGGCAGCGTCCGTCTCTCCTGCATGAACCTCCGTACCCGCGTAGTGGCGGCGGGCAGCAGCGGGCTGAAGGACAGGGACTGGGACTGGGACTGGGACTGGCGGTCCCTGCCGCAGCCGTCGGAACCGGTGGAACCGCTCGAGCCATTCTGCTGCATGCGCGCGGCGAGCCAACCCCTCGGCACGAGTCAGGGCCCGATCGCACGAGCCACGGCGCGCGACACAACAACAACAACAACAACACACCACCACAACAACAACAACGCAGGGTCAGAGGGTGTGGCGCGAGCAGCTGCGGGAGCTTCCACAGCGAGAGCGGAAGTGCGGGGCGGCGGGGGGGGCGGGGCTTCCACCTGAAATTATAAAAAGAACAAAACTTTAGGAATAATCTCAGGTATGGCTGAATGTTTAATCCAGAATGTTTGGGTGGCGATACTCCGGACTGGGCCCGTGCAAGTCGTCGGTCATAACGTGCTGTGACGTGTCAGAGGGGCGCCACGTCATCACGTCAGGGAGCGCGCCCGGCCGCGAGGGAATAAAGTCCGTTATATGAAACCTCGGGACTCCGTTACAACCGTTACAACCGTTAGAACCTTTAGACTGTGACAAAAATGCCGCAACCTTTAAATATGAATGCTTTTAGGCTTCAGTTTGCTTTTACTCCTGTTACAGTCACATCACATGAACCCAGTCTGGTTGGTTAACGCTCCCCCCCCCCCCAGAAAGTATTCAGTTTTCCAGGATTAAAATGTGTGTGTCTGGTATGATGTTTCCACAAAGTAAGGTAATTAACTCATTAAAAAGTAGGTCTACATCTTCTCGCATTAGAAAAATACAGATGAGTTTATGCAAAATTCATTTTACACATTTTACTGGACACAACACGTCTCATATTTCACCGTAAAGTCCATTCTCAGTGTACATGCACTAGAGGCTTCAAATGTCCAAATCACACTTGTTTAAATTGCATACTGGACCAATGATTGGCTTCCAAACTACTTGTGATGCTCATATGCACAGTGTTAAACTCAAAAACAGCCTTCACGTGTCAAACTTTGCACCATAAGTCATTCTGCACAGCGACGCTCAAACATCCAAGTGAAGTCACAATAAGTAAAAACACATTTTTGAGTGGAATTATCAATATTCCACCGTTTGACCCTCTCCAAATTATAGTACATATTGATTCTCTCTCTAAGGACATTTTTGACAGGGTCAAATATCACAGTCATTCATGTAATAAATGGTAACTTAAGAGCTCATGAATTACTTAAATGTTTTAAGATATTAGCTCATTCACACCAGCCAGTGCAACAATTGCGTGACCCTTTGGTTATTTGTATGTTGCTTTCTATACCTGTGCTTATTTATGTCATTGTGCTGCTGCAACAACCACATTTCCCCTCTGTAGATCTATACAGCCATATCTCATGTGTGTGTTGAATTGGATGAACTTGAATATTGGAACACATATTGTCTAATTTTCTTCTGCTTTCCATATTTGCATGGGAACACACACACACATACATACATTACATCCAACACTACAAATGGATACAAATATTTAGATAGATATATTTAGATGACATGTCATCCAAAACATGCATCTCCCCAAAGTTTCAAGGTCGTGTGGCCACGAGTGGTGTGCTACAGCTGTGCGACTGTTTTCTTGTTCTCCCCAATTACTCAAGGTTCAGCACAAACCTTTAAACACTATAAGGTGAATAAAGTACATTTATCTTCTCCATTTCTGACCCGAGCTGTTCTATGATGCACACTGAATTTGAGAGAGACTGAAGTGTAAACAGGAAAACGCAAACAAAACTTGTGCCATAAAATAAAATCATTTATTTGCCTGCAAAGGACGCTCTAATGTTTAAAGCCTCCTCTAACCCTCAGCGGTATTATTTTATTTATGTGGGTGCTACTGTGAGCTATGATTAGCCTGGATGAAGGTTCAGGTATGAACATTTGTCCATGGCTCACACTCCCCCTGTCAATACAATGGATAACAATAGACGTTTTATGGATGATGAAGTTGGGTGTGAAGTGTTCAGTCTCTATAAGGCAGGAATACATGGGATTTTGATCCACCCCCCGTTTTCTAAACTTAGCGCAGGTGGATGATGTGGTCACGTCTATAAAACTGCGGAGGGAGACTTTGACATTATCTCTCAGGAAGTTGGTGCTGAGAAACTCCTCGCCATGGTAAGACTGCCCTCCTTCACCTTCACATCCTCCTTTGTTTGCTTGTTCTCCTCACCTTGTTTGCTCAGGTCTCTGGGCCACTGCCAATCTTTTTTATTAGATATTTATATAAAATCAGCAGTGGTGGGACAGGTCTTTTGCTTACAGTGTAGAGATACTCTGATACAAGTAAAGTCCTGTATTAAAAATGTACAAAAGTACAAAGGTATTAGCATCAAAATGTACATAAAGTACCAAAATAAGATGGTTTATTATGCAGAATGGCCCATTTCAGAATAATGTATATTATATTATTGGAATATAATTATTGATGCTTTAATGTGTAAATGCATTTAATGTTAATTAAATGTAAATAATTACTTCATTTACAAAAATTATTTACACTCCCAAGAGGGGAAGGTGGCGCCAAATGGATGTCAACTGCCATAAAACTAGACGAAGAAGCAGGTTAATATAATGCTCATTAAAGTCTTTGACATCAGCATTATGTTGATAACATTACATTGATTATAATTTGTATTATTAATCTGAAATGTAACCAGTAACTAAAGATATCAAATGAACGCAGTAGGGTGTAAAAAGTAAAAACCTAAACCTGTTGGTAAAGGTTTAGGTTAAATGGTGTAAATGCTTAGATTCTCACAAGAACAAATGGAGGGAAAACTTGTGTTTTCATGTCTTCATTTGTTTTCTTAAAGTTGCTGTGTGCTGAGCTCTCTCAGGGATCCGACATATAAAGACTGAACTCACAGCAAAGTGGGTGTTCTGCCCGTCATGTGAATCCTGCATGTCGGTGCCAGAGAAATGAAGCCAAATACATAAATAGACAAAGCTAAATGCCCTTGTTGGAAGAGCATTGTCTTTTCACTCTTCTGCCATCGCGATGAGTGTGCAAATGAGGCGATAATGAGATTCCATACACAAGAGTTAGACCGAAGGTACTGTAAATATGAGTTACTAACGTGACAGTTACAAGAAAACTGCATTCACAAAAGTAGGCTACAAGCTAGCTGTCAAATTAATTCACATTGCCCTTCATGTCAGAAAGAAACAAAGTTTCATCAAAGACAAATCAATTTAAGTTCTCATGGGAAGTACTAGACAGTAATAAACATACACATAAAGTCCACATGAGTAAAAGTAAACAGTAAAACACACAACAGTTAGCACAACAGCAAATTAACATTCACATAGAACGTTGCCACACATTAGCCGTAGCTAGTATTTTGGCTATCTTGGTTAGCAGTAAACTGATCATAGAAAAACTTAATTCTAATAAATCACACATCATAAAACAGTGGTAATAAAAGGAGCACCTCAAGATAATGCTTCCACGAGGGAATTTGGGGAGTAGATAAAAGATACTTGTCAACATTTGCTTGGTCACAGGTCTGACAAAATGGAGGCCGTAACAATGAATGTTACACTGCAGTCTAACGGGCATTGTTACCGGTTGCCATAACAACGGAATGTTCAGCCGAACCAACTCCTGGTGGCAGAACAAAATAAATATATAAAATAAATGTATATTAAATAAATCAATCGAAAACAATAAGACCTTAATGGCAAGAAGGCTCACTAAAATGTACGAGCGATCTCCGTCAAATTGTCCCATCAGGCATCAAAGAAGGCGAAGAAGAAGACGAGTGAGGCTGGGTCCAATGTGTTCAGCATGTTCGAACAGTCACAGATCCAGGAGTTCAAGGAGGTGAGACGACGTCAGCTCATTGTCTGAACTTCTTTGCTTAAATTTAAATAGGTCTTGAGGGATGAACGTTATTGCAGTGGGAAATATTTTATATTTAATTCTCAGTTCAGAACCAACATACCCACTGAACAGTGCTGAACTTGTCTACTTTTAATTCTGTTAATGTTACTTTCGTGTAACTATCGAGGCCCGAGAGGCTGCAGGTTACACCAACAGGTACAGATTATTTAATGAGTGCAGTGTGTTGATAAAAAACTGTGAGAAATGACAACATATACACCTGCAGAAAAACTAAATCTCGGAGCGTCTTTGATTCCAGGCCTTCACCATCATGGACCAGAACAGAGATGGTTTCATTGACAAGGGGGACCTGAGAGACACATATGCTGCTCTGGGTGAGCTGCCTCCTACTGTACTTGACGATAAATCAGGTTTTATGCCAAGTATTGGTAATTTGATTTGATGTTTTAAATCACCGACACTATCTGGAATTTAGATGAGAAGATTGATACCACTCTCATGTCTGTACGCTTAATATGAAGCTACAGCACGCAGCCAGTTAGCTTAGCTTAGCATAAAGACTGGAGACAGGGGGAAACAGCTAGCGTGGCTCTGTTATAGCAGCATAGCAGCAAGTTGTTAGATCTGTCTGTAGTGGCCGTTCTGTCTGCTCTTTGTCCAGGTCGTCTCAATGTTGGCAATGATGAGCTGGATGAGATGATGAAGGAGGCTTCCGGCCCAATCAACTTTACCATCTTCCTAGCGATGTTTGGCGAGAAGCTCAAAGGTTAGTCAGGGTATCTGTGAACTAACTACAGCTGCATTCTTAAAGGATCTTTTAATGACATGACGAAATGTTTAAACCTATTAAACCAACCAGATTCTGCTGACTTGAAGTTGAGCCGCTTATACGTCGAGCTAAAGACAGCAGCTCACGGGCTAAATTCATCTAAAAAAAGTATTCTGTAAACATGTATTTTAAACTCTCTTGTTTAAAATATATTTGTTGATTCTTTTTACGAAGCTCGGTATCAGAAGGACATAGTTCACCCTCACTATTTTCTTTGGTATCTGTGAAACATCTCATCGTTTAGGGACCGACCCAGAAGAAACCATTCTCAACGCATTCAAGATCTTTGACCCTGAAGGAAAAGGCGTCCTACGAGGAGAGGAGTACGCACTTTTCTTCATTTTCTTCATGACACGACTGAGCTAAATGCTAACATAGTTTAGCATATTAGCATTTGCTGATTAGCACTAAACACAAAGTTCAGCTGAAGTCGATGGGAATGTCATTAATATTGAAGTCATTTGGTCATAAACCAAAGTATTGGATGAATTAAACATTTTGACCTGATGATGGTGCTAGAGGAAAAGTAAGGGGCTCACTAAAGTTTAAAAGGATTCATCCTCAGGGGATCATGGATATATATATATATATATATATCTACCAAGCTTCGTGGCAATCCATCAAATAGCTGATGAGATATTTCAGCCTGGACCAAAGATGAAATAATCCCATAATGTAATTATTTTATAAGAATCTGCTAAAGGATGTAAAAGTAAAAGTGCTACTTTTTAATGAAATGTTCTTGCTGGCGAGAAGATTCAACAATTTTTGTTATATTATTTCAACATTGTTTTGTGGTCACTGCTTTATTTTACAGGGAAAAAAGCTGTATATGTGTCGTCGATATACCAGCCCTGTTTTTAATAAGGCTGAAATTATGTGTTGCATGAATTGTATGAAAAATATTTGTCAAGATTAAACTGAAAGTAACAAATGATCATTTTTCCTTCCACAGCATCAAATACGACCTGATGTCTCAGGCAGACAAGTTCACAGAGGATGAGGTAACGCGTGTCCATCCTTCATCATCTGTTATTCCCTCTGACAGAAAGATACAGCACGATGGAGCGGTTACATATTAATGATAGATACAGATATAGATCTTGCCAGGTGTGTTGTAATCGGAGCATACATCAGGCCGTTAATATCGTAAGAAACAAACCCAAGGAGAACCTGCATGGCATGCTGTGCTGTGATGAACCATAGATCAAAAACTTGGGAAATAAAAAAACACTGGATTTCCTGTAGCTGCTTCACAATAAAAGCAGCAGCAGGAAACAATCCGTTTGCATAAGCCGCAACGTATCACATCTGTAGGAGTGAAATTCACCGTTTAAATGGTTTTTTTTTTGTGCGTTCATCGATTATATTTTGACATTTCAAACATGCAACGGCTCAACTATGTGGTTACGTTCCATTAGGTAAACCAGATGTTCACAAACTTTCCCCTGGATGTTTCTGGAAGCCTGGATTACAAGAACCTGTGTTACGTTATTACCCACGGAGAGGACAAGGAGCAGGAGTAAATCAATAACTACCCTCAAATCACCCGTCAGCCACATACCATCTGAGACTCTTCAACCAAACATTACATTTTGTCTTGTTCCACCGACACTTAACAATAAAAGAGTCATGTGTTCACTGCGTCTACACGAGCTGTTTTTTTATAGCATTTATAGCATGCAGTGAAAGCTCGCACATTTGAGGTCAATATTGGGTCTAATTAACCTGAAATTTCACTTATGAATCCAGCGGCCCGCCGGCGGCCCGTCTGCATGTTAACTACAGAATCATGGCGGTACGCAGACGCGCCGCTGAGCCGGGAGCTCAGGCCACATATCAGGTGGACAGCTGAGATTCCTGTGATTCGATCGAAGCCAACCGTTTCAACATCCAACCACAGCAGCTGACGTCAGTCCACAACAAGCAAACAAAGTTACAGCACCTCACCTTTGAAGACTCACAGAAACCCACAGGTCAACAACAAGACGCCGGAAACGCTGCTGTGCCCGCTGTAAACAGTCCAGACGATGTAAAACCAGTGAAATATTTAGTCCAAAACACGTCATTACATCCATAAATCCCACGGAATGCTGCTGCGGCGTCATGTCTCAGTAGTTGACAGTTGCGCATAATATTTCACACGTTCTCTGTAATAACTTTGCCTCACACGAAGATGTTTTCGATCTCTTGATTTCAAAATGTCCGCTGACTTCCTATCTTTTGATTGACACCTCAGTTGACCCAATCGGACCTTCTATGTCGATAGCCAATGATAGTCCGCATTGAAGGGAAGTGCATGCCCCTCTTCTTTCTTCTAAAAAACGAGCCAATTGCAGCTCGCCATGATAATGATTGGCGTGTTGAATAGCCAATGACATTCTGAAGACGGGGATATGTCGCTTTAGGGGGTTTCATCAAACTACAACCTATAATTGTTTAGAGTAACGTGAACTTTGCACGTGCGTTCGTGCGCAAAACACCTAAGCTGGGATTTTTGGGACGTTCTGTGGTTTTTGTAGCCATTGTAATGGCAAAACGGACACAGAAATCTAAATATACACTCCAGTAGCCCTGTAAATAGTTTGCAGTTTTATTGTTAGAATGTTTTTTTGTAAATAGTTTGCTGCCTTTGCTTTATACCTTTGTACCTACCTCTGTTTTGACTCTTATATACACAACCAAGGGTCCGTTTGGAGACTCCAAATGTCCAGTAATGGAAGCGCCTATACATACACTCATGTAAATATGTGTAAAAGATTCATTTTTTGTGGTGTTGTCATAGCATTTGAACTGGGAGAAGGTAAGGCTTCAAGCTAAAGTCTCATTGTGTTTTCCAGTTCATAAGTCCCAGCTGTAGTCACCTGCAGATATATATTTAGAAGTAAATATTCAGGCGGAAGAAGAAACCTTTTATTTCAGTGTGTTCAAACTTATGTCACTCAGTTCCAGTAGCACTTAGAGTGATTCTGACTGTTGGGGAAAAAAAGTGTTACCTTTCAAAAGACACCAAGGTCATGCATGTACTCCAAATGGTTCAAGAACACCTTTCAATTTACTTTGGGTATGCCTTGGATAGGCGTTTTAGTCATTTTAGGCATATTTTGCAGGGATCGGACCAGGTTAAAAATGTTCATTAAGTTGGTGTCTCTGAGGCAACTAATATGTAAAAGCTGATTTTGGAAAAATCTTTAAAAAGAGGTTTAAATACTCCAATTTTCATTTCACTTTTTATTTTAAAAATTTGACTTGATAAGAGAGAGTTTGCATGATCATGTGTTTTGTGTGAAAAATAATATGCAAAACAATGAATTACTATAGCTGATAAATGTAATGAATTTATTATTATAAATGTAATGATATAACAATATTTCCCTCTGAAATGTACAAGTACAGGTACCTTCACACTGTACCTAAGAACAGTATCTGAGTAAATTAATTTGCTTGCAGGGTTTTTGGGAGGAAACAGCTCAGGAAACCTTTTAATGACAACAAAACAGTTTTAGAATATCTAATACAAAGGTATACAATTTCCAGCATGAAAGGCAGAGATTTAGCCTAGTTAGCTTTTATCTAGTTAGCTTTGAGAGGGACTAGTTTTGTCACACCCCCCATTATGATTTATCTGCCGTCTTATTAACGTGGTATACAAACACAATTAAGATGTTGGAGAATCAAAACATATTTAAATTCCATGAAACAAGAAAATGTGAATTTTTAATGCTGTTTTTTTCTCCACGTTAATTATACACACACACACACATATATATTCAAGGTAAGGTAAAATGCCAAAAAGTCAGAATGTGGTTTAAAATCTGACCAAACATGTTAAGGTAAAGGCAGTTTTTATTTGGTCAAGCGTGATAAACACACACACACACACGAAGGGAGCAGCAACGCTCAAACACACACACACACACACACACACACACACACACACACACACACACACACACGTGTCCCATGTTGAAATTTGTCTTCTGCCTTTAACCCATCCGGCCATCCTTCCTGCGAGGACAGCTGGAGCAGTGGTCAGCCTTGGTGAGCATGGCGAGAACATGCAAACCTATGCTAGCTAGCTACTGCGTTTTGACTTTGTAGGGCAGAATAGTGACATAAAACTGCAGCTGAAGAGTACGGAGGCCCTCTGGGGTCATATGGTAGAAAGAATTCTATGTGTAATCAGTGCGCACAGATTACAAAAGTGTGCGCACTGATTACACGTAGAATTTCTTTTTCCTACCATATGACCCCAGAGGGCCCCCCGTAGAGGAGGAACACTTAAAGCATCACTACGCGGCTCGAGGGACGTGGAAACGCTGGTGTCTTGAATTAAAATACCAAACAGCGCAAGAAGTGGATCACAGGTACGTTTCTGTGTCCACTTCACCACACGGAGGCTGTAGATGTGCGCTTCGGGGAGGCCTTCGTGTGTCGCGTGTGACGGATGTGGTGAGGTGCTGAGAGAGGAAGCTGCTGCTGCTGCTGCTGCTGCTGCTGCTGCTGACTGAAGCGGCAGAAGAATGAGGGCAGCCGGACAACTGAAGGTAAAACACGGCAACATCTCACATAAGAAATCTAAATGCTGAGTGAGTTTAAGCATCATATTAGCGCTATTGATGCTAACAATTGCTTAAATGTGTTTATTTGTGTCTGACCCGAAGTAGGACTCGCAGCAGTATTTTACTTAAAACTTGACAGTTGTAGGTTTTAGTTACTTAGAAGATTAATAATAATAATAATAATAACTTTATTTATATAGCACCTTTAAAAACCTGCTTGGCCAGACAAGCAGAGACAGGATACTCAGAAAGCAATAAGACAGAAGGCACTGAAGGATAAAAAGCAAACAAAAGCAAGATAAAAGATTAATAAGAAAATAAATAAAAGCGATAAAATGACAATTTAAAGAAAATATAAAAACGATATAAAGACGACATCACATGAAATCAAGTGTATAAAAATGTGATTTAAAAGAGGTCACTGACTCTGCAGCCTGATCTCCTCAGGCAGGTCGAGGGGTCCTGATGGCAAAAGCTCGGTCACCTTTAGATTTAAGCCATATTTGGGGTCAGTATTTCTGCTACATAGCTTGCTGCCAGACCCAGGCGCCTTATAAGTGATCAGTAAAATCTTAAAATCAATTCTGAATCGAACGGGGAGCCGATGGAGAGAAGAAGCCAGGATCGAAGTGATGTGACGTCGCCTGTTAAAACCAGTAAGAAGCCAATAAGAAAGTACATACATTAAATATTACATTAGATTAAAGTAGCCAACAGTATATAGAGTTAAAAACCTAACTAATGCAAACGTAGTGCATTGAGACAGTACAACACTATGACAGGGGCCATTCTGTTGCCTAATGAGTACTTTTACTTAAGTAAAATCATGAATACCTGTGTTTTTATACCGCTGCTCATAAATCTCAGTACTTCTTTCAGCACTGCCGATAATACACAACCAATAGCATTCAAATAGTGCTGAGTCTACTGATTCAAGGAACATATTTATAGTGTAAATATTTTGTACATGCTGTACAGGATATCAGTAAAATACTTTGTGTGTGGGTACATGCTGGGGGGTCAGGGAACAAGTGGAGGGAATAAGGTGGTGATGAACTACACATGAAACTGAAATCACACTGTAAGTACTTGTCTAATTACTCACTACATAATAATTACAGCAAGCAGACAGGAGGCCAACAGGAAGTGCAGGTGAAACTTACAAAGTAGATGCAGTATTATTAAGTTCTAGTTATATAAAATGCCTCAAGTGCAGCTGAGTAAGAACAAGAAGCTTTAGAAGAATTATATGAAGTTCTTAAATACAGGCTTCTTAATACTTAATTCATTTATTTGTCACATGTTCTTTCAAGAGGCGCAGCGAGGCTTAGTCTTAACACCAGTATGCAGTAAAGAATTAGTGTTTAAATAGAAGTAAAAAGAAATAAGAATTGCCAGTTTATTAGCTTCACTAGCTAAAACTACAACAAAAAGCGATAAATCCTAATTTCATGAAGGTCACAGTGCTTTTAGAGAGCTGTTAATTCAACTTGTCTTTGTCATTTTGAAGCCTGTGGCTTGTGGGGCTGTTACACCGTATTGTGTTACATTCACAGTTGTTTCAAACACTTAGTGCTGTCTGTAAATATATTACCACACTCTGTAATGATTGAATCAGAACTCTGTAATTAAATGGAAAAACATTTTAAAAGGGTAAAAAAAACTAATAGTGTAATTTAAGTTATTACCTCCTTATCCCCTCACCACTTGTCTCCTCTA
This sequence comes from Gadopsis marmoratus, assembly GCA_036023855.1. Classification (NCBI taxonomy): domain Eukaryota; kingdom Metazoa; phylum Chordata; class Actinopteri; order Centrarchiformes; family Percichthyidae; genus Gadopsis; species Gadopsis marmoratus. The sequence goes on from JAVQJF010056626.1 coordinate 20,568, forward strand.
CCTTGACACCTACATGTGTCCTAGTGTTGATACCCAGTAGGTTCTATGTTGACGCTGCACACCAGCAGCCTGGACACGAAGCCATGTTTGTTTCTCTGCGGCAGGACCTGAAAATACAACAAGACACAGAGAAAGGAAAATGTGATGCAGTCTGAGAGGGCAGAGCGACAGAGAACTGTGTCTGCGGAAAGATTTGCTTTCCAGCGCGACGACGCCCCGAGACATGAAAACAGAAGTGCAGAGGCCAGAGAGTTACTGTCCTGGAGTGGCCAGTCAGAGTCCAGACCTCAGTCCAAAACCAGAGTTTAAGAATATTCACGTATGTCCGTCCAAAATCAAAACATAACTGCATTAAGTGGCTCATTTAGGATCCTCCGTCCGTGATCAGTCTGCAGGTAACGTTCAGATTGTGAACGGCCGTTCGCAAAAGCTGCCAGTGGTCCAGAACCCTGCCAAGCCTCTAAATATTTGTGATATTTAAGTGAGTGAATATTTATGCGATCAATTACAGCAGACAGTAACACAGCAAAATGCATCCATGTGTCTTCACAAAGTATTGTGTGTGTGTGTGTAGCTGGTTAACTACTGAAGCGGGCGAGCTAACCGCTAACTAGCCAGCTGGGCCAGCGCTGGTCAGTCACAAACGCTCTCCAAACTTCCCTCTGTGCTCTCCGGCATTTTTAATCCAAGAATTGGACATAATTTCATTCAATAAAGGGTTAATGAAGGAGGAAAAACGCTCGATGAAGTGAATGCGTCTAATATGCTTTGGTGTTTTATCTCAGGCTCATGTTCGCATTGGCGTTTTTTATTGCGATTTGTTTGTTTTTGACACAGCAGTTCCCTTAATCCGAGTCCCTTAATCCGAGTCCCTTAATCCAAGTCCCTTAGCAGTCAAACACTGCTAATAACCTGCATTAGCTTCCTTTGGCTCTCCGTCCCCTCAAACATCAGCACAGTACAGAAAGGCGGCTCGCTTGCTGTTCGTCAGCGGCGTAAACTCACGGATCAAACAAAAGTTCAACATAACACGATGAATTTGTGCCGGACTTTGAATCGCAGAGATCCCGTCGACCTCCACTGATTTCACTGCAAAGTTTGAAATGCTGGTGTGGCTTTTTTTATTTTGTTGTGATTTTATATTTGGAATCACTGTGATTTAGATCTGTGGAATCACTCCTTTACTGGCTTTGAGATCACAAACGTCGGACAGACATCTGGGAGACACGTTATCATGTCATATTTCTTCTGGGCAAATAGAGCCTCTTCAGAGACGCGCTGACCGGACTGCAGCTTGAACAAGAACAAGACAGCTGCTTCATTTGAAGAAATGTGGTCGGTGAGAAAGTGGTACCACTTTAGAAGCACCGCTCTTAGGTCTGAGATGGTGTCGCGGTGGGGTCTTTATTTAACTTGCCAGTCCAATGCATCTTTGTGAAGCTCCTGCAGATCTAAATGGCTTTAAATTACAGCTTGTTTCCTGAGCTCACGGTCAAAAAAACATTTGTGACGCTTCTTAAACGGCAGCGTATGTAGGCGTAAGTGCAATTTTCAAACGGCAAACTTCAGTTTCGTTTTGGCCAACCACATCCTGTCTTGCTAACAGGAAACCAGCAACTACTTCAACCATGACAGCATGAATAACTGTATATCGTTGACCAGTAAACGCCGCGCCAACACAGCCTCTCTTAATGACACACAAGTAAGGTTTAACATTTGAGCAGCGCTCTAGGTTAGTCCACGTTGAGAGTTTAATTTGAGGTGGGTTATTTCTGCTTTTTGTGCGTCCTTCAGGTATGATAGGAGACTCCAGTCTGCTGGCTGCAGCCCTGACTGTTGTGTCGGTGGCGTCACTGAGCCTGCTGTCCCTGCTCTGTCTGCGATGCAAGAGGAAGACCAGTAAGTGCAGTTTCAGAGGCTACGAGTCAAACGTGGGATTGTTTAAGCAGCAAACAATATCTATAGAGCGTTTTTGGGGTAAGGGCTCGTCCGGGATTTGAACCCGGGACCTCTCACACCCGAAGCGAGAATCATGCCCCTAGACCAACGAGCCACCTGTCACTTGTGACCTTCAACCTCAGTGTCCACAAGTTCAATTCACCAAGATCTCTACCAGAAATCCAGCGTAACGTATATGTGCATCTAACAGGACAGAACCGAAGCCTGCACACTAAACCCGGTTACCTGACCTGCCTGAACAGAACCACGAGCACCGTAGCCGTGCTTTGACTGGTGGGACTGCATATTGTAGGAAGACAAATTAAACACGTTGTCACTGTCAGTGCATTGCGTCGTACTATGATGATAAAAACAACAACAAGGCAAAACGGGTGCCGTTGCAGAGACGGGCGAGGCTCGCAGTAAACGAGGAGCGTTGTAATACTGTCAGTGACCAGCAGCTATATGTCATCATACTTTTTGAATTTATTATATTGTGATTGTTAGACTGAAAGAATCTCCTCTAAGCAGATAGGTTCCCTGGAAATTAGTGAAATAAAAGTGACGTTAATCTATTAATGGTTCCCTGCAGGCCTCTGAAGGACCTCTGGAGGTCCTCGGATCCCAGTTTGGGAACCATTCTTCTACCTGACTCAATAACCACATTACAAAGTGGATTAAATTAGAGATGTCACAAGAATCAATAGAGAGATAAAATAGATACCAAATCAATAGCAGCATTTTTTAAAATGATACTAATAGCAGTGCTTTTAGTTTTCAGCAGCACCAAGGAGGCGCTACTCTGTAACTCGTGTTATTCTCATACAGCCAAAGTGTTTGTTTAAATACTGAAACACTTAAATTTCAGTCAAACTTACAAGACTGCAAACACAACCTGAGACACAAAATCAGTTTTTCTTTGTGTTGATTTCTGTTTCTCCACTTTCCGGTTGTCTTTCGCGGTCTTGTTGGTTCGGTCCCATTCGGTTTATTCTCTGCAGCCCCTGATTAAGCTACACTGACTTTAACTGACTTTAACTTAAGTTTTAATATTTTTCGTATCTCATTTAAATTTTCTATCTCATTTAAAGTGTTCTTTTTCACACATTGGAATCTTAAGACGTTTGTTTCATGTCCACCAGCCGTCTGTATGTTTATATTGTTCAGCAAAGACGAAGAAGAAAACTACAGCAAACATGATGGAAATATGGCATTTACGTTTTATTTCATGTTTGAATACGAGCAACAATACAGTCTCACGTTTTAGTCTCTTCACGGGGGGGGGGGTTTTACTTACGTCATGATTTATTTGCACTTTGTCACAACGTTTCCACTTCAGCCAAAAAGGTCTATCGTTTCCACTCAGGTTCTTTTAACCTGCAAATTGAAAAACACATGCGGATGGAAAATGTAGGTACAAATAGTGTCTGGTTTCCAGCCTGAGCTCTGTGAACGTGCCCCGTTTGCCCGGTAACGGCACAAATGTCATCGTCTTCATAAACGTGTTGAATATTACTGTGCTTTGAAGAGAATCACGCGCTGCTTTATATTTCCTGCAGAGATCATTCACGAGGAGACTCAGATATACAACCCGCAGACATTGTGAGTATTAAGAGTTAGCTCTGAGCAGAGGTTCAGCTGTGATCACGCTGCTGGTGTGACTTTATGATTTTATATTTAGATTCAGTGTGATTTAGATCAATCTGTGGAATCACTCTTTTCTGCTTCACCTGTCGCTTCAGTTACATTTTGATATCACAAACTGCAGACAGACGTCTGAGATGATGCGTTATCTTGTCAAATGTGCTGTTTATTCTGGGCCTCAGTTTGACAAAGAAACGGGGTCCGTGAGATCACGATCACGATCTTAGGTCTGAGATCGTGTGAAGGCTGGGTGTTTAACGTGCCAGTCGGTCCAATATGTCTTTGTGAAACCTCCCCGCAGACAAAATGACTTGTGGCTGCTTGTTTCCTGAGCTCACAGTCTAAAGTATTTTGTTTGCTTTGGGGCATTTGATGCTTGTTAAGCAACAGATGACCGATTAGACACAAACACTCAGGTCAGCCAATCATATTCACGAGAGAAAACAAAGCTGTACAATAAGGTTTGTGTTCAAATGAATATGTAATAATAGAACATGTTGCTATTACTTTATACACATTCTGCCATTATAATCAGTATATATGTTTACAGCCAACGTGGGGGAAGCATGTTTGCTGTCACGCAATCAAAACCAGGTAAAGTGAATCAACCTCCGATAACGTCTCTGCCTGTAAATAACACTTTTAATCAGCGTATTTTTGCTGGTATTTCTTTTATGTTTCAGTCACCAGAGCCAATCACATGACTTCAACCACAGCGTAAGTACAATGCTCATATTGCGAGAGGTTTCGTCTCTGTGACGTCCAAAGTACAAAGAGTCGGCTTTAACGACAGGATCGCGATAACGCTATCGTCTGCTGTGCTAAATAAGTATGATAAACCCCTGGACAGGGTTTGGGCATTACTCACACCAGCCTCCCTGAACGGATTTCATCTTCTATCAAGATGACTGTGCATTCAGTACAGTTAGCTTAGCTTAGCATAAAGACTGGAAGCAGGGGGAAACAGCTAGCCTGGCTCACTGATTAACACATTCTATCTCCTTTGTTTAATTTGTACACAAACAGAAATGTGAAAACAACAATTTTATCATTTTAACAGAGATTATGAATTGGAACTATTTCTACGCAAACAACAACCAACCAAAAGCGTGTATCCATGCGCCCAGCGCTTCTGTGCAGCATCTCTGGCTGCAGCGCGAGTTGCCAGGTCTGGTTGGTGAGCGCAGGTTTTTGGTTTTAGAGTGATTGGTACCAAACGTGGCAACTTTCACAGACGGCAAGGCCTCGGGAAGCTGTACGCAGTCACTGCACCCGGCTGTTTGTCATGAAATAGTTCCAGCACATAACCCCTCCTAAAACCACCAATTTAGCAGTCTTTACATTGTACTGTTACTGTATGGATTACACAAAGGAGGTAGAGTGTGGTAATTAGAGAGCTCTCAACTAATTAATATGTTTTTCAGAGAAACTTGTGAGGACATTGAGGATTACTCATCAGGTAAGCTCGTGTTTCAGTTTTAATACAAAGAATTTAAGTTTATTCTAATGTCAACACTTACAACAGTAGTGGGAATTATATATATATTTATATAGCTGATCCATCATAGCTTTAATCACTTTGTATTACAGCTGCAGTTGATGACCAGTCAGACTATCAAAATATCACAGACGGTATGTTTACTTACATTAATACATTTTCAGGTATTTGCACTTTTCCCATGTATATTTATCATTATGTAACTGCATTAATTCTGTTTCCTATTTGAACAGTTTCTGAAAATGTGGAACATACTTATGTGTAAGTATTTAAAATAAAATATAGAACAGCAGTAATTCATGAAAACACTTGGGTTCTTCTTATACAGATAGCTTTGTAATTATGATTATTTTATTATTACTGATTCATTTCATTTATTTTATAAATCACCTAAATTCAGTCATTTGTCACAGAAATCTGCTGACCACCTGCAGTCCAGCCCATCTTAAATGGAACATAACAGCGTAGAATAGAAAACATTTTTATTTTCTGCTGGAGAGAAAAACAAACTGTCTTTAGCTACATCTTTGGAGGTACTTGTACTTCGCTTGTGTATTTCCATTTTATGCTACTTCATACTTCTACTGCACTACATTTTAAGGAGAGGATAATATTGTACTTTTTACTGCACTACATTTCTTTGACAACATTAGGTACTTTGCAGGTGCAGATTATTAATACAATATACCAACTAATAAATTACAATGCATTATAGATTAAGTAAGAAAAGACTTTATTGATCCCTGGAGCTAAATCCACAAGCTACCCAGCAGAATACTGTGTATAGTATTTTAAAGGAGCTCCATTGTGTATAATCTTATGCCGAATGCAATACTTTAAGTATATTGTGTATAATTTGTCATTTTACTTAAGATTTTGAATGCAGGACTTTTACCAAAGTATTTTTACACTGTGGTATAAGGGATGCGAGTACACCTTTAACTTACAGAAGAATTACAGTAACAAGTCACCGTCAAAAAATATTAAAGGGCGCTATGAAATATTAAAAATGGTGTTAAACAAAAGTTATAAAACTGTCACGCAGTTTGAGGCCATGCCACCAGGCGGCGCCACATATCTTTCAAGTATTCATTATTTTTAGTAGCAATGAACATTTTAGACCGGGATCAGAGCGTAAGAAAGTGGCTGGAAATGCAATGAACCAATAATAAATATTGTGTGTTAGGTTACTCCTTCATATAATATTAGTTTTGTAAGTAAACTTAGCTGAACCATGAAACCGTATAAAACTAAGTTGGCACGAACAAAGATCCCCCCATTTCTGGCAGCTTCGCGAACAGCTTGAAGAGTTTCGGATGCTCTTGATGTGTCGAATAAATCATATTAACACAAAATATGTCCCATTTGTGTTGCCTTGCAGAGCTCCACTCCCGATCACATTCTATGAAAACGAACTGAGTAAAGGAAGGATAACTGGTGAGCAGTTTCCACATGTTCCTCTGTACTACACTACACCAGCTGAAAGGCTTTTGGAAGAACTGAAAACGTGTTTGCCACCAGTTTCTCCAACGCTGTTCTTTACAAACGTTCATTACGCTTATAGATACCGCAGAGAGTCCAGACGTCTATGCAAACATCACATCGTCGCCGGTACAAGACGGTATGTTCAAGGGTCAAAAGTAGCACTTCTGATTCAGTTGGAGAGGAGAGGTTCCTCACGACATCAGTGTGAACGATAAATAAAACTGCTGTTTCACCAAACAGACGAGGACGACTACGAGAACGCTCAGTTCCTGGAACAAATAGTGGAGGAGCAAGAAGATGGTGAGTGCCGGAAACATTTATTTGTATAGTAAGTATACGTATAGTACAAGTATAGTCACAAAGGTCTGTGGTTTTGTTTGTTCTTCTACTTCTAAGACTTTTTAAATAGAGGAAACCTTTTATTTGGTTTTATTGCAACAGACAAACCCCATACATACAGCAATAATCATAACTCCCACGTTTTTGATATCTTCAGGATCTCCCATTTGTTTGAATCGGAGCCTTTAGCTCTAACTTTCATAATTATCTTTTGAAATGAAATGAAAGTGAAGGAGCTCACAGCAAGTACATATTTGGTTCATTGTGAAAACCTCACAACATTGAAAGAGGACAAAAGGTAAAAGGATTGCTTCTTCAGCTAGCCAGTCTGCCACCTGCTGCCAAAAGGATGCAACAACAAAACTAAATGTAGAACGTCATCAGCACAGAATCTACAGATAGACACTAGTGAAGGAGAATAACTAGTAGAAACTTTCAGTTGTTCACCTGCGTTGCAGTAGACTCATACAGGATGTAACGAAGCATTTATGTCACGCTGTTACATCAAGCTTTCACCAAAACCACAGACATGTTCTGCATCTCAACCATTCATCCGCCCTGTTTTGTGACAGATGAGCCGGACTATGTGAATGAAAACGGAGACGGCACCTGACGTGGACAGCGGACAGCACCAGGAAACATCAGCCTGCACACTTTGTTTTATCGGACATGTAGCTGTGTGAATAAAATGCTCACGGACCTCGATTGTGATGGAATCTCAGGCTACCATGTAGTGGTGAAAAACAATTCCAACATTCATATTCATATT
>JAVQJF010056634.1:0-23233 GCA_036023855.1 Gadopsis marmoratus
CCCCCCCCCCCCCCCCCCCCCCCCCCCCCCCCCCCCCCCCCCCCCCCCCCCCCCCCCCCCCCCCCCCCCCCCAAGAAGTCTCACTATTATAAGCGTGTATGTGTACATGCAGCCTACAGTGTAGCATATAATCTGCGCTTTGCTGCCGACCTACATCTAACTCCAGTCGTAGCCTTGCATCCATCTGTGCTACACATGGCAACCCGGAATCCGCCGCAAGTGTTGTGTGTGTGTTTTTTTTGGTGGGGGGGGGCATTATGCAGATCCACCACGGGCACCTGGAATCCACCTGCTCTCACAGCACGCATGCGCATCCATGAACGTGGACCACGGCGTGACTTATAGGTTCTCTGTGTTTTGAGCAATTTGACGCATCAGGCCAGATGTGATCACGGATCATGTCAGTTCATAACCTGAGGTGGTTTGGTTGTGGTGGGCCTATTTAAAGTAAATAAATGTAGCTCAATCTATGTGTCGGTCCCCCTGGAGATGAGCATCACGACTTGAGTTGATGACTTCATCGGGTGACTCTTGTTGGTGTTGGTCATAGACTGTGTGGTGTTTGGTCCATCTTGATTTAGTGGCTGTGGCTCAGAGCAAATTGGTATTTATGACACCCAGATGAGTCATTTGAATGTAGAGCTAATAGCTGTGATTCAGAAAATGTTGTCCATGTCCCACTAAAACCCCATGGGTGCTGTCGCTGTGCACAAGGCGGGAGTTGTTGCATTATTCACAGCAGCTCCACAGTTTGTCCCTGGATGACTTCATCACCACCGCCTGCCTCTGAGCTGCACGAGACATGATCAAATACACACATTAACAGTGGGCTGTGCAATATTTCACAGATATCTTCGTAATTGTATTTCAGGATGGGTTCGAGCCATATACTTCATTCACATGTGAACTTGTACACTCAAGACCATTTTAATAATGTTGTTTCTATCCGATGTGTCCTGGACTGGATGGTAGGTAATAAGCAAATAATATATCACTGACAGGATCCATTCATCATGATACATGCTTTAACATTTGATATCCTACTTGTGGCTAATGCTTCTACACATTTACATAAGTCAAATTTGGTAATGGAATATTTTTTCAGTGTTGCTTTTAGTTAGGTAGATGATTTCAATGCTTCTTCCACCACTGTCTGTCAAAGAGTCACTGTCAGCACATGCTTGATCCAGAGCTCACTGTAATGCAGACATGGATAAATTCCTTTATCAAAAGGGTGTAAGTGATGTATTTTGAAATTGGGATTAAATAATATATTTTATACACTCTTTCAGCTGATTCTATTACCTGGAGGTCTTCCTCTTGTCTTCTCGCTTTTAATTTTCAAAATTTATCATGAACACAGAGAAAGATCATATTACACGTACTAACATGAATCATCTGTTGTGGTGTGACGGTCATATGAAGGGATAAAAGGAGCAATCGTTTCAAACACCTCATTCAGTAGACGGCAGCAGTCTTTAACCTTTGTGTGTGTGAGTGTGTCAGAACACAATGCTGAAGATGAATTCGCAGAAAGGTGATCCTGGTTGAAGTTGCTGAGCTTCACTTTCTTTATGCCCTTCATTCTCTCTCTCTCTGTCTCTCTCACATGCACGAACTCTCAGACTCATCCTCTTCTCAGAGTTTTCTGTCTGTGTCCCTGCTGTGTGCATCTCAGTTCCTTTGTGCTTCTGCTGATGTTTGCTTTTCTACAGGATGAGGCATCCTGTGACTTGTGTCAGTGTGGCAGCCTTTGTGAACTGTTATGGCGCAGCAGTGGACAGTGACATTAAAGTTTTATCAATTTAAAAGCAATGCACAAGAGTCTTTAAAAAATCAGTAATTGTTAAATATAAGTATTATTGTTAGTACTCATGATTATAGCAGTAGGAGCTATTAATATTCTAATATAATAATATAAGAAGATTATATTCAGGGCCAAATACATGGATGGGTTACTGAACAAACTTAGCGGGCATGAGGGCCCATAAGCCAGAGCCCTTGAATGAAGTGACTGTTTAGATTTTTGCTTCTGATCCCAACTCTTTAGTACTGAATATCTGCCCACACTTAGTCCAATCCACTGTTTCTTTTCATTATATTTTGTTTATTATTACCTTTCCATAATACAGCTGCACAGTGCAAGGACTGGATTTTCTCTTCATCTCCAGCATGAACAAAATTAGAATTTCAGGTGCAGCAGCACTTTTAAACGGTGACAGATACTGTGAGCAGAGGGGAGGCCTTTTACGGGTCTGTCCCCAGGAGCCTTTTTGTCTCAGTGTGGCATAAAATAAATAAAAACACAAAAAGACACCAGATTATAACATTATTGCATAACCAGTCCTGCAAAACTGGATTTAGGCTCCATTTTGCCTTGAATAAAAAACTTTAAAGTAAACGCAGGTATTATATCCACCCAATTATCCCTAATTGAAAGAAATGCATTATAATCCATGCTGACTGAAGTATGTGAAGTTTACAGACAAAACGTGGTGATTATGTGAGCAGCAGATGAGGCACTGAAGCACCCAGGAAGAAAATCCTAAGAAAGCAGAATACATCAGCCTGACTTCTTCATTCCATATGTAACTTTAACAAGCTCATGATCAGAAGGATGAATTATTTGGAAAGTATCCTTATCTTTAATAATCAGACAGTTTGATGAGCCGATAACGGGTGAGAAGAGGTTTAGTTTAGTGAGGTTACCCTAGTTCAGCTTTGGTCTAGTGAGTTAAGTGCGTTCTGTGTCAGTGACGGCTTAGGAACCCTTAATGATCAGTTCCCTTGTGTCCTCTCTGAAATATGAATTTGGAATGTGTGTGTGTGTGTGTGTGTGTGTGTGTGTGTGTGTGTTGGCCTGAATAAAATAAGCTACCAAGAAGCTTCATCAGACACCTGAGTGCCAGAGCTTTTGTATGACCTACTTCCTGAGTGGGCGCCAATTCAGTCACTATCATCAGTCATTGTTTATAGTGTTCTCATATTGACGTAAACAGCAAAGAAATAAATCAACAAGTGCAGCCTTTACCATGACTCATTGTTTTTAGCCATTCTATCCGGCGATATGGTCCTATGGATGGCAATGTTCTTTTTTTCCTCAGGATGAATTGTAATAACTTTGGTGATCCCTTAACTTTTCATCTAGCGCCATCATCAGGTCAAAATTTCACCTTGTCTGACAGTTGAGTTTATGGACAAATGCCTGCAAAACTAATGGCATTGCCATCAGCCTCAACTGTATTTAGTGTTTAGTGCTAAATGGCAAATGTTAGCATGCTAACTAAACTAAAATGGTGAACATTATACCTGCTTAATATCAGCATGTTATCATTGTCTTTATGAGTTAGAAATTACATAGAAATTATAAAAAGATATGCTCCTTATAACTCCAGAACCTGCCTGACAATCATCACGTTTTCTTCTGTATCGAAGTAATCCAGTGATAGCTGTCTGAACAGACATGGGTACATCGCAAATAGGAACTTCTAATAGATAATTCGGCATAGTTTTAATGGTGCCAGTTTGCAAAGTAAGTAAGAAGCAAGTAAAAAAAGTTGTAGCCACCAGCATTGCTCACTGAATCCATAGCAACATTGTGTTTGCTGTTTACAAAGCATTGTGGGAAATGTAGGTCCAAACATTACTGAGGCTCAGAATGTCCCATCTAGTCTAGGCACTTCTGGCTAATTAGAGTGAAAATGACTTGATGATTGTATATTTAGTCATATATCATCTCTGTCTCTTTCTTCCAGGGGCATCCTATAACTCCTGACAGAGAAGAGGAGCCGTCGTTGCCATAGCTGCCGCTCCTCTCCTCTCCTCCTCCACTCCACGTTCCCCCTTTCGCCCCGTCTCTTCACCTGTTGAGCGTTTGTCTTTCACTTTCAATCCCTCCACATCCTCCATCTCCACCTGTCGCCATGACAACCTCAGCCCTGCGCCGGCAGGTGAAGAATATTGTGCACAACTATTCTGAAGCGGAGATCAAGGTATTATAAATGAACTGCACTCTCTTCAAGTGTCTTTTATGTGAGAGGAAGGGTAAACTCCTTTATATTGTGTGTTGAGTCACATCAGAACAACACTCTCTGCTGCCTCTTTGAACTTCTCTGTTGTAAATATGCTCTGACACTTTGTAATCGATCACCGTTTGTTTTACGATACTGTTACTCTGGATGAACATCATATGCAGGAAATGTAAATCGGCGATACATGTGATGTGTAGGTTCGCGAGGCCACCTCGAACGATCCATGGGGCCCGTCCTCGTCTCTCATGTCAGAGATCGCTGACTTGACCTTCAATGTGGTGGCGTTTGCTGAGGTCATGGGCATGGTGTGGAAACGGCTCAACGACAGCGGCAAGAACTGGAGACATGTCTACAAGGTGACCTCATGGAAGACAGTTTGACTACTCAGTTTCATTATGAATCTTCTCTGTATGTGTATTTCTCTTGCTTCCTGCTAGCCTACTTTAGTTTGAACTGTTTCTTTAGCTGTTTCTTTAGCTTCCCTTTGACCGCTCTTACCACCACTTTTCCCTTCACCTTTCATCCCTTTTAATCATTTGTTTAACTTTCTTCTCTCCCCCCACAAAAACACCTCAGCTTGACACTTCTGTCTGCTGCTGCCTCTCCTCCTGCCCTGTCTTTTGTTGTCATGCATGTCTGAAGGACCTCAGCCACTTTCAGATTTTAGCCATGCTAGCGGCATTCAGATGGATTTTAGACGGATTACATTCATGGTGGTCAGAGGATGAATCCTAATCCTGACGTTCCCTGTAGCGCCACCTTGACGTTCACATTGCCGCTAGCATGGCTGTAGACTCTTTAGTTTTGTTTTAGAATAGCTAATGTTGTAGAATTGCGACGTAACAAAATACTCATTTTAGAGATTCAGCGTTGTAATCAGCATTTTCCTCCAGGCGCTGACTCTGTTGGATTACCTGCTGAAGACAGGATCGGAGAGAGTGGCCCAACAGTGCCGTGAGAACGCATTCACTATTCAGGTACAGGATTGCAACTAGAACCCAGGCCTATCTGAATTTCAATCTGGATCATTGTTTGCTGATCATTTGGATGTTCACTAGTTGTTACCTTGACAACCACTACTCTTCCTGGGGTCCATATTGTTGTACTATAATGAGTACAGTACATACAGTACAAAATCACCATTGCACCCAACACAATAACATTACATTCAAACACTGAATAACACAAAGAAAACATGTCATTCAGAAAGTGAGAGAATGCTTCTTTTACTACATTCTTGAGAGAAAATTGCAGACTCAATAATGAATTGACATTTTCAGAAAACGATGATTTCTTTCCTGATCAAACTGGAAAATCATTATTGCTGAGGATCGGACTATTGAGGTTGTCCTACATGTTCTTATCCGGAACTTGAAGCGGACAGCGTTTATAAAGTTGAAGTTGAAAGTTGAAAATGTCTTTTGTCTATGTGTGGTTCAGACGCTCCGTGACTTCCAGTACGTGGACCGCGATGGCAGAGACCAGGGGGCCAATGTGAGGGAAAAGGCACGCCAACTGGTTTGTCTCCTCCGGGACGAGGAGCGGCTCCGCCAGGAGAGGAGTCAGGCCCTGAAGACCAAGGAGCGAATGGCTGGGGGAGGCAGTGGAGGGGGAGGAGGGGGCAGGGGTGTGTACGGAGGTATCCCCCCATCTTACCACCCAGGCAGGCGAACAAGTCAGCCCAGCATGGCTGTGCTGTACGGGGAGGAGTTCAGCCGCTCCAGAGGCTCTCCGTCATCCTTTAACTGTGAGTATTGTGGGTCTTTAAACCTGCAGTTTTTTGGGCCACTTGGGGGCAGCGGATAAAAAGCTGTGAACACAACACTGAAATCACCACCTTTGAACTTGTTAGCAAACAGTTGCTTAGATACACATCCAGGAGTTACGGAGCAACATTATCATTCAAGTCCTACACACACGTTCTTTTAGCTCTGTTTTTGGTCTCCACCAACTCCTGAGAACCATATCTGTTTCTTCAGCTGCTAAATGCTCCACTATGTTCACCAGCTAGTCAATAACCTTTGTCTGTCTGCTGTTTGGTGCTGAGCAGCTAGTGTACAGTGGGTTTTTATATCCCTGTGATTGCATCATCCCCTGCTTGGAAAAACAAAAAAAACCCACAGTTTGAAGACACTTCAGATAAAGCATAAATCTGACCTTCGTGTTGCTTTTCAAAGTAAGTTCCTAGGGTGGTTCCCTCCTTTAGGCCTACATGACCGTTGGCGACAACGGTCAGTTTGTAGTGGGTGTTTTTCCATCAACGGCCACAAGGGGCAACAATGAGCCCATTCCTCACTCTAAAAACAAACTTAGACATGTGACAAAAAGGTGAGATTTATGCTTTATCTGAAGTGTTTTCAAACAGTGTTTTTCAGTTATACAAAAGTAAAGTCTTTGGGGTTGAGGAGGAAGCGCCCAACCTCCATTAAAGAGCAGCACACCGTCTCTTCTTTTAGCTTTTGTTTGGAACTTTTTCAGAGCAATTTCTCTGAAAATAGCTGCCTGATGCGGCTGAAAACAACGCTATCAGAAGCATGAGAGTGAACCAAAACAGTTGTGGGTCAGACAGTTAAACAATGAGATTGAACTTACTATAAAGCTGAGCAGAGCTGCAGATTCAGGTGATAATTCTCTGTAGGTTCATCACTACGAGCGACCCCTTTCACGTTGTCATGTCATACATTCTTATTATAAAACATCAATTTTAAAGTCTGAACTTATCTAGATCACTGAACGGCTTATTTTATGTTTATGTTTTGTATGCAGGCTGATCCCTCGTGAAATCCATTTTGTGCTGTAGCCCAGCACTTTGTACAATCCACCACATAGATTATCAATACTGCAGTGTTAGCCTGAAAATATTCAACTCAGCCCCACACTTCCTGTGCTCCATGTCTCATGCATCCCCGCGTCAATCTTAGCATTTCTCCTCACACTCTCTGCCTCAAACTCCCTCACTTGTGCCCTCTGCAGCCTCGTCCTCGTCTCCTCGTGCCGCCTCTGACCTGGAGCAGGCTCGACCTCAGACCAGTGGCGAGGAGGAGCTGCAGCTCCAGCTGGCCTTAGCCATGAGCAGGGAGGAGAGTCAGAAGGTGAACCAACACACACACACACGTTATGATAATGCGTAATCTCCTTAAGCTCCTGTAGTGTGACAGCGCACGCGCTCTTCGTCTGTACTCGGGCCACACATCACCTCATTGCCTCTTGATGAATAAAATAATCAAGATTTTGTCACAAACTCAAGATTTTCCCACCTTCATCTAGCTAGCCCTTCCTTCCCCTGTTACCATAGAGACTAATGAAGACACACAACTACAGCTACACACACACAGAAACACACCTCACTTTTACACTGCAGATTCAGTGTCCACATTTATTAATCCCCTAGTGTCTTTCTGTGTATTTGATGATATGGCTCTTACATCTGAGCTAAAATGCATCTCTGTGGCCATCTAATGACTTTCCTCCTAACTTTTTCCTTCCGTATTCCTCCTCCTCTCCAGGACCAGGACTGTATCTAGCTCTCAAACTGTTCATATTTTGTCCTCCTCATCTCTCCTCCTTTTTTACACAAGTCATGGTTAAACCTCTGCATATAAAACATCCACTGCATTCTTTTCCTCTCTGCTTTGCTCTAAACAGCCTCTGCTCTTTGCCAACTAAATTTTTCAACAGCACAAAAAAGCCACCGGTGCTGCCTTTGGCCAAAACCAAAAACCGTTTCACTAACACTTGTGTGCGTGCGTGTGTCCATGTTGATGATGTCACGATGCCGCCCCTGCAGGAGCAGTGCTGTCGCCAAGGAGACGAGTCTCTGTTGCAGAAGGCCCTGGATGAGAGCAGGAGAGAGAGCCAGTCAGGGACACAGGAGGAGGTGAGTTTAAAAACGCGTGTGTGTGTGCTGCACAGTACGTGTGTGGGTGCATGTATGCTACATGAGTGCGTGTTTGCATGGAGAGGTAGGCGGGCACATTTGTAGGTGGTTGCTGGCAGGCATTTAGAGAACGAAGTGGAGTTTATAGTGCGGACTGTGCGATTGGGAGGGAAACGAGACCAAAAGCACATAGATCAGCATAATGAGGAAGGTTGGAGAGAGAAACGCTAGAGAGCTGAGAGAGGAGAAAGAGGTGCCTGCTGAATGATAATGGCTGTGTCTTGTCTAACCTTGAGCTCAGCATGACATTTCCCTCAGAGCACACTCCTTATCTTGTAGCGCACCAGCTGCCTTACTCATTGGCCTGTCAGCAAGCCAATCAGAGTCACCAGCTGCCCTGTGTAAAGGTTCCCATGGCTTGTAATTTGTAATATTATGTAGCTTATCGTAGAGTTCCTGGTACTCCACTGAAAAAAGCATAGAAATGAAAGACCAGGGGAAAAAACAGTAAAAGTGGGCTTCTCAATAGTTCTCTGACTGACATCATTCCTGACATATTCCCAAGGTCACACACGTCATAGAGCTTCATGTCTTATGTCATTTTTTTGCCTTCTTTGTGATGCTTTAATTTAATACACTATGCAGTGGGTGTCGCAAGATTAAATATCAATTAAAGGTCCCCTTCAGACATGGTTTAAGACATACAATATATTCTAATGTCACAAAATCCTGCTGGTACGAACACGTGTCAAACTATTAAAGGTGAGCGCAGAGAAACTTTCCTTTCTCAGCAGATGGATGTGAAAACAGCCTTCATGCTCCAGGCATCATTGTGCACAGTGAAGCTCAGACATCCAGGTGAAGGAACAAGAAGCAAAACACACTTGACAGCTTATTTACAATTAAATAAAAACGTTTCAGTCAGACAAACTTTCAAGCGTCACACGTAAATGACTAGTATGAACTGCCAACCGCTATTGTGTGTAAGTGGTGTAAAATCACATAATTTAAAATGCAGTTAGCTTTTTCAAATGTACATGGGTGCTAGTTGTAGGAGCTAACCAGCCAAATAGAAACTCCATCACCATTCTCCCTACGCTTAGGAAGTTTAAAATAAATTGCACCTCATGGGGCAGAGCTGACAGATCCAAAAAGGGCAGAAGAGAGACGATTTATGTGGTAATATGATAGCGTTAATTTAGGTCTTATAATCATGATGTTGACATAAAGTGTGTTAAATTTCAATTAACAATAGTTCTAAACAACATTACATGCCCATTTGTTTCACGTACATGTTGGTGTGCTAAATAGAAATGACCTGATAATGTTACCACTGTGTGTTCAGACTGTGTGACTCCACATAAGCAGTTTCTATGTTATCACATCTCCAAACACCCACTTCACATGTTAACATAACGCATGTTGAGTGTAACACCCTCTCACGATAATGTCAACCTCACTTACAGTATATTAAGATATTCTCTCATATGAAAAGTCATGTTTGTGTTTAAAGCGTCAAACACTTTATAATTGATAGATGAAGGCTGCCGCTGTGCAAAATGGTTTTAATCATATCAACATTTTGCCTATGTTGTGCTGTATGTACACAACGTAAGGATCCCCTCAAATGTGGATGTGAACGTGTTACAGTGCGACCATATGTGCAGGGTATTTTTTGAAGTTGAACAGACTGCACTGCTGTTACTCTGCTGTGAGACGCTGCTCTGCCAACTGCTGCAGAGTAAACCAAACAGTGGAGCCTGACAAACTGCTTCTGAATTACCTCGAGCACCTTTCACTGCATTATGTCGTGCAGTCTCATCGTCAACATACGCACAATACCAAACAAAAAGATAAAGTATATATGGTAGCAAAACATCTGTGATACATAGTATTGGCTTTGTGATGAGTGAATGGCTATATAACTCACCAGAACACATATTAGTGTATTATTAGTTATAAATGTGTATTTTCGGCAGCGGCACTGAAACATAAGTTATTGTGTGAACATACTGTAGTCATGCTCAAAAGAAACAACATTGTTTTTTTAAAGCGAGCTAATCTTTTCCTGGTGAAGTGAATAAAAGAATCACTGTCAGTGTGACTTTATTAAATTCAGTCACTGTTCTGTCAAAAGCATGTATCTCCAAAACATAATCTTTTCATGAGTTTCCAGCTTTGTGACAATGCAATGACAAAATATTATTATGTTAGTTATTATATTAGTTATCAAAAGGAGATCACATTGAATAGTTTAATTCTGTGTGATCTGGTTAAAAAGATAGTTACTGAGATACAGTAGTTTTGGGGAATTTTACATTTTTTTCTAAAAACAGAAACTAAATAATGCTATCATGCTATTAGGCTATCTTGGCTCAATTGTTGAGTGTCTATGGGATCAAATAACATAATCATGGTCCCGTAGGCATCCAGGAACTGAGTGTTTTCTGCTGTGGTGCCCGGAGCTTTGACCACAGAAGAGCTCTGCTCTTCTCTTGACTTGCAGTACTTGCTTTATCTTTCTTCACATTTTCTACTTATTGCTATGTGGCAATATACCACAGTGAATTCCTTATGTGTGTAAACCTACATGGCAGTAAACCTGATTCTTATTCAAATCAGGGAACATTTCAGCGTAGTTTCCTCTTCTTCTTGATTCAGACATTTACATCACTCATTGTGTCTCAATTACTTCACTATAACTATAATCTGCCAAGCTGAATGTCTAAATAGTGTTTAAAAGTAATTGTCACATGTATTATACAATCACAGTAACTGTATCAGTTCCCATACTCTCCTCCACAGATCTCAACAGGGTTGGATACGTTTTGTCCGGCTCTTATTAAGAGTCTCTCATGGTTCAGAAACCCATCCAGTCACACAAACCTGGGAATGTTTGGCACAGATTTACACAAAGGTCATTTGCTCCTTCTATAGTCAGCCATGCTGGACCTGGTGGACATATTTGGCCCCTCATCTGAGGCCCCACCTCCACCTACTGACCCTTGGAACTCTGCCCAACCCACCGGTGATGTCACCTCTGACCCCTGGGACTCTGTAGGTGGGTGGCTCATCACAGAGACACCTACACATCCAAACAAAGGCCAATATGATGCTAGACCTACTGTACCATCTCTTTGTGTCTTCTCAGATTCTGTGAGTTTGTGTGTTTGTAATGCTTCACACTGAGGTCTCTTCACAGCAGTCCACTCCAGCACTCCTGTGATTGGTAGCCGTTGGACGGCCCCGCCCTCATCCTCCACCATGTCCAATCCTTGGGCTCCATGCACCAACTCGCGCACAGACCCCTGGGAAGCAGCGCCTGTCTCCTCCAGTCCTGTCAGTCATGAGTGGGACAGCCCGACAGACGGAGGTACCAGCCTCATCAAAATGCATTTTAAAAAAAAATCATATTTAAGCACTGCACTATGCCTAAGATTGTACTGTTTTCAACTTGTCGTGCAGGTGGTGATGGGACAGATCCGTTCGCTGCAGAGGAAGAGGAGAAGCCTAATCAAGAGGTCCCTCAAGTGTCCTCACCTCAACCTGCTAGTCCCACAGGTAGTGTAGTACAAGACAGCCAGACTCTGTCACAGTGGGTTTCACTGTACGTTTGAATCTTACAGAAGCAATAAGTCTCCTGTAGTGACAGTGGTTCTGGGGAATCTTGCTCCAGCATGCACCCATGGACAGCTGACTGCAAGATAACATACTGTATATACACTGTGCAGAAACACCAAAGGTAGCCTACTGTGGTGATTTTTCACATTTGGCATGTATTGTAATGCAGTGCATTTAAAATGTCCCAGGGATGGACACAACAACGCTTGCAAGAACACTTAATGTAATTTAATACAACATCACTGTAACAAATGCCTGTATTACCTTTGTGAAACATATTACTTGTATGTATACAGTACTGTGCAAAGGTTTTAGGCAGGTGTGAAAAAATGCTGTAAACTAAGAATTCTTTCAAAAATGGAAGTGTTAATAGTTAAGTTTCATCCATTAACAAAATGCATATTTGGTGTGACCACCCTTTGCCTTCAAACCAGCATCAGTTCTTCAAGGTGCACTTGCACACATTTTTTTAAGGAACTCGGCTGGTAGGTTGTTCCAAACATCTTGGAGAACTGACCACAGATCTTCTGTGGATGTAGGCTTCCTCAAATCCTCCTGTCTCTTCATGTAATCCCAGACAGACTCGATGATGTTGAGATCAGAGCTCAGTGGGGGCCATACCATCACTTCCAGTACTTCTTGTTCTTCTTTACACTGAAGATAGTTCGTAATGACATTGGCTGTATGTTTGGGGTCATTGTCCTGCTGCAGAATAACTTTGGGGCCAATCATACGCCTCCCTGATGGTGCTGCATGATGGATAAGTATCTGCCTGTATTTCTCAGCATTGAGGACACCATTAATCCTGACCAAGTCTCCAACTCCACTTGCAGAAATGCAGCCCCAAACTTGCAAGGAACCTCCACCATTCTTCACTGTTGCCTGCAGACTCATTATTGTACCGCTCTCCAGCCCTTCGGCAAACAAACTGCCTTCTGCTACAGCCAAATGTTTCAAATTTTGACTCATCAGTCCAGAGCACCTGCTGCCATTTTTCTGCACCCTAATTCCAAAGCAACATGTTACACAGCACTCCCTACCACCGTCATCAAAAAACAACATGAGTGACGAGGAGCTATGAAGCTGTTCTAGAGCTAGCTATGTCATCGTGCACAAGACATTTCATGTCCATGCAGCATATCACATCACACTGTGTCACATCATCTCACTAACTATTTTTTAAAACCTTTTGTCTTTTCCTGATGCAGACACAGAACTGTTTGGGGTAAAGGCAGACTCTGACCCATTTGCTGAAGTAGATTCCAAGCCAGATCCGTTTGGGACGGACCCTCCGGTGAAACCCCAGGTCAACGGGCGAGAGTCGGCCAGCCCAGAGATGTTCGACCTGTCCCGGCTAGCACCCCCGCTCAGCGCCCCGCCCACACGTATGTGTCGAACCCCAGAGACCTTCCTGGGACCTACGGGGGCCTCGCTGGTCAACTTGGATGCTCTGATACCCGCCAATCCCCCTAACAAGATGCAGAACAACCCCTTCCTCTCAGGTAACAAACAGTTAATCAAGAACTCACATGCTGCACTTACGGAAACATTACCGTGATGTTATTATAACGTTTCCCCATTCTGTCCCCTCAGGTCTGAGTGCACCGTCTCCTACCAACCCCTTCCACTGCGACCAGCCTCGCCTCACCCTCAACCAAATGCGACCGTCCTCTACATCCCCACTGCCCCCCCACATGCTCTCCTACAGCCCGTCGCTGCCCCTTGCCCTGCACCACCAGCTGCCCATCCTCCCCTCCTCTCTCACGCAACCTCCTGCCAGACTCCTAGACCTTCCCCCCAACCTCCCACAGCCTCTGCTCCCACTTTCTCCACGGCCGGCGCCCCGCACTCAGTCACAGTCACAGACACACAGCCACAACCCCTTCCTCTGAGACTCCTGCGTCTCTTTTAACCTCTGGCCTGTGGAGGGAGACGACAGAACGGACTCTGTACGGATGAATCTAGTCTGACTGCAAATGAGCCCGAACTGGACTGGTCTGATGTCATTGTGTACACCTGAAGTGGATCAATCTTGTACTGGATGTATTTGTGTCTGTCTAAAGACACATCAGCTGCTAAATAACCTGATCTCTTGAAGAAAAGCAAACTCACACACATGCACTCAGGTGCATTTAAGGGTGCACAGACACAATGCACACACCACCAAACAGGGTGTATCTCAACAGTCCCTTCGATGCCTTTTTCCCCCATCAACAGCGACAACTCCGAGCACCCTTTGACCACAGAGACAGAACTGTTCCTTTAGAAGACTGGGATGAAGCCACATGCTTTGATTGTCCCCCCCAAGGTTCACGAGGATCCTTACCGCTGCTGCTTCACCGACGAAAGCATGAATGCATCCCGCCCCCGAGACTCCAAACTATTCTATCCTGCTGAACACCTGACATGAGTTCTTCAAATAAATCCTCTTTTTCTGATGAGTCAAATAGTATCTTGAGCTTTATTGGCACAATTGAATCACTGGAGAAGGCCCACAAGTGCGTCACTGTAAGATTCAAGACAGCAATCAGCACTGTTCAAGAACTAATTGACTCAGATATTCCCTCCTACATGTACATGAAGATTAACTTACGTTATTTGTCCTTTAAGGCAAGCAACCACGACAGGATCCAGGTGGATTCAAAACTGGACTAAACCAGCCTAATCCAGACTTTACTGTCACAATCTGGACCTAACCTGATAACTAACCCGCGTGCCTGTCTCAACAGCTGACCCACAATGCATTCCCAGCTGGTTGATATTGGCGCCATTGAGGAGGACCTCAGGGAGACCGCTCTGTCCCTCCTCCAATGAGATTCAACCTTAGCGAACGGAAAGGCATTCGTCTACAGATTTTAAAAAACAAACCAAAAAAAACTACTTTATTTCAGACGTGAGCATAAAAATGAGGGGTGAAGAGATGAAGGAGGAAAGGAAAGATGAAGGGAAATAAGGTAAAGTGGTTACAGGTGATACACTGATCTCCTCTGCTCCTCGTTCACTTCTGTGTTAGGAACAAAAGAATCTGACGAGACGAGATGTTTGGTCATCACTGCACTGAACCCGGACTTGAACCTGAAATGCCTGCCTATAGATACAAACAGGCTTAGTACATATGTATTTAACAGAATGATAACTATAAAGTATTATGAAATATTATACCAATAAATGAATGGTGTTTGCATTATAATTTCTGAAGCGTTCACATTATTGATTGCTTTTTCATGCATTACGGATACAGACAATTGTTGTGGATGCTTACAGAGCACACACTGCCCACTGTTCAGCAAAAGTTGCATTCTTTAAGGCCCGTCTGCTTAAAACAAAGTGCACGTCGGAATGTTCAATGCGCTGAGTTTAAACTTCTCGTTTTTCTTTCTTCACACACTTGTGCGCTGTTATCCCCGTTTAACTGTTACTGCCATCTTCATTTTCCAGTTACTTTTTTATTTTAATATTCTGTTAAAAAGACTCTAAGATTGAACATCAGTCACAGATAAGGCTCTTTGTGTAAAGATGCTAGCTAATGCAACATTTATCAGAATGCATCAGGTATCTATAAAGGTAAAAAAAATGATTTAGGATCAGTGAATTAACAGTAAAGCACAATAACCAGAATTATCCTAATTGTCAATTTGCTTGCTAGATTGTTTTGATGTACACTGCTCAAAAAAATTAAAGGAACACTTTTTAAGCACATTACTCAGTCCACACCAGTATAGATATCCAGCATGATTTTTTTCCCCATTGAGATCTGATGTGTTCTCAATGTGTTCCTTTAATTTTTTTTAGCAGTATATATTAATGCAGAAAATAAATGTATGTTTAATATATATATATTTTTTGAATTATGTCCCTCACACTTCTAAAACCAAACCTACTCCCTTGATACAGTATATTGGATATGATGACACATGAGTAGCTAATCTGCTTATCCATGTATCAGATTCTAAAATGTGTGTGGGTCACAAAAATAAGTGACAGCCAGCTGCTTTCATTCTTGATGTAGCACTGAGCTTCAGCCCTCAGTAAACTGTTCCCATATAGATTCAGCCTGCAGGTCAGGTGTATATTGCAGTACAACCGATGAGTTTATTTAATAATGAAATGCGCACATAGAGGTGGACCGGCTTAAAAGAAGGATTACAAATGACTTCCTCTTTATTGGCGCCCCTCCAGCTGGTGGCACCCCAGCTCACCAATGCCTAGAAACAGCCCTGCTCTGAGCTATATGTTTTGGTCACAAGATATATTATAGTCAGTGTTTCTCCTTTTTTTTTAAAAGAACTTAACTGATTTATTTGGCCATTTGAGGGGGCAGCTGTAACAGGCTGTGAACACAACACTGACATAGCAGCACATTTTACATTGAGCTTGCTAGCAAAGAGTTGCTTATTTACACATCCAGCATTTACAGAGCCGAATTATGACTGATTTGGACCAATATTCACTCTGTTTTAACCCCTGAGGGAAATATCTGACATTTTGTTATAATGTCAACATCTCTGTGAGGCTGGGACCTTTCTTTCTTTAAACTACACACTACCAAAAAAAGAGTTGAATACATTAAAATTGCTACTGCAGTAAATGTTCTGATTATGCACCACTATTCATCAAGAAAGCCACACACATGCACTAAAATGTCAAACAGAAACCAAGGCAAGAGCTTTAATTGACACTGTGCTCATTGACCAGTAGAGGGTAGTATTGATGCAGCGTACAACTGTTTTTGCTCCCTGCAGGTTTTCTTTGCAGCTATTCAGTCATAAGTGATTATTTCACACCTGGGATACAAAATTGATATACAGTTGTATGTTTGTTAGTGATGCAACCCAGCAGGCTGCACACTTCAGGTTCCAAGAAGAAGTTCTGGAAACAACAGCTAAACAAATTCAACCAAACATTACAGCAACTGATTTCACTGATGATCGGTACACCTAACATTCTCTAAAGGAAGGAATCTGGTGAACTCTGCTGTAAACATCTTTCTTTCTAGCAGGTAAGACACTGCTGCTAGAAAGGATACTTTCACATCTAGCATCTCTTATGCAGGTACGTCAAAGTGAAGCCCGGCATCTTGTAAAATACAGAAAAATTACTACACATTGTTCACAGACATTTATTAAATCCGTGCATCAAACTAGTGTTACAATCACTGGGACCATGCAAGTTGGGCTTTTAATTTTACAGATACCTTGTGATGGACTAAAATCTTGCTCAAGGGGAAATGCTCATGGCAGTATAGCCAGTTTATGTTGAGATTTAGTGCCCTTGTATTGAAAAAGAAAGACTGATATTGCCATCCGTAAGCCCATCTGTCAATGAGTAGCCATCCCCAGCTGTCAACATACTGTGTGTCTCTTCTGTGTGTGTGTGTGTGTGTGTGTGTGTGTTGCTGCACAAGACACATTACAACGACCACAAGCTCTCTTGAAAGGTCAAAAATGCACAATCCCCAAAGCAAATACACGAATCAAGGAAATCCAATCGTGCCCATCATACATCCAGACACACTCACACACACACACACTTCCCTCCTCTTTAATGCCTCTGCGTTTCTGTCCAAACAAAATCAAGTGCAGTCTGATCAAAGGTCTAAACAGCTGCAGTCTCGACCTCCAGATACAGTAACTCAACTCGTACGCACATTGCAAATGCAACGTCACCATGTGGTGCTGATTTGGCGGAGGAAGGGAGGTAAACAGGCGGCAGCAAATGATTGAGAGAACCGTTGTGGAGAGTGAGTGCAGGATAGTTCAGTCCCAGAGGGACTCATAACCTCAAACTGAACCTCTAAGATTGCAACACCTGAGTAAGATAATTGTCTTTCAGTTAATCATGCATGGCTGTCTGCTGCTATCAATCTCCATTAGTCAGAAATTAATATCTGGATTGCTTCACAGGCCCAGTGCAATAGTCCAGCAAGGATAAATGGACAGTTTCTTGCAAGACAGTAACACAAACATGCAATAATGCCTTTTCCACAAGAGTACACAAGCATGCAGTGTTTCTCTTAAATATCCTCTTTAGCATGTGTGTGTGTGCACGTGCTGTTGAATCTGTGCAGTCAGGCCAAATCTTCTCTTGATGCCATTTACCACGCACTCAAGCATGAGAGAATGCTTGAACAACCCCCCCAGAGCTGTTGTTCCTGGCCTGTGGTGAGGCATTCGTCCAATTTAGAGATGCATTCAAAGTGATAAATTAAGCTTCGTCTGATCGAAATGCTTCTGCAATGTGGTAATAATTATTCCGAGTGCGCAGTCTCTAAACTATATCCTGTCTGAGTGGTGCCCTGATTAAGGAGGATTTTGTGTCTGTGTAATAAAACTCAGGAGTTCATTAAAAATATCTCGGGACTTTAGCCAGAGGAGGGAGAGTTTATGGGTAACACAGGAGTTAAGAAGCTTACATTTCGATGGGCTTTTGTCTGTTTTTATTGCTCGTGAATCGTCAGGACACAAACAAAAAACAACAAATGAGGATTAATCTGACTGTACTTGGGGGGCTTGGCCATCTGTTCCCCGAAAGGACTGTAGATCTAATGGGTAACAGAGTTTTAATATTTCATAATCCAGGACTGATGTTGTTTGTTTCCTGACTGAGATCATGACTTGGATCATCTCTGCTTCAGATGAGTGCTGTGATGTTTATTAATTTGGCTGTTACAGTAACTATGGTCATTGTAAATTTAAATACATCTTAATTACACCCCCCACATACTGAGACAACACCTGGAGCTGGTACAGTAGTTCAGAAAATGCTGTTAAACAGACTGCAATGACACACATACACACTAAGTCTCTCTGTCTCTCTCTCATTATTCAATTACTTTCCATTCTGAGGGAAAGTTAAAATCGATGGTCAAAAACAATATTTCAGCCCATCCTGTTTTTCTGTCTGCTCACCAAGACAAACCTCCCATGCTGTGGCTGCCAACATTAACATCAAAAAACACATGGATCTGGTTCCTATTTAACACTACAGGAAAGCTAGAGAGAGCTGCCCTGTCACATGTCATCAGAAATGAGGACAAAAATCACAACAAGGAAAGACAGAACAAAGAGAGCAGTCTGAATCAATGAGCACTCATTTTCAACATCCCAAATGATCTAAAATGTACTTGAACATTAAATTTAAAAAATACTAGAAACATATGTGACGTTAGCTAATGAGTTGACTCTCAACACACTGTAGTTCTTCTGAATAAGCCAAAGATGAGGTGTTGTCCTAATAGGAACTCATTATTGAAACTACAGTTTAAGCTTATTATCATAAACTGTGTTTTATAAACTGCAGTTGCTTTAGTAAATGTTACTGTGTTTTACTTACTGTATGTGTGGGGTTTCCACTCTGCTCATACTCAGCTGCCTATCATCAGGCTCTAAAGTTCATCAGCCACCTGTTATCTGCCCCAGCTCTGCATCCATTCCTTGTCAGATTGTTTCGTCTACTCCCCGGCGACGCAACTTACCTGACTCTCCCTTGTGACTTCGCTACCTTTGCTCTTCGTATCTCCTGGAAATTCTCGTGTGTGTCTGGACTCTTCACTCTTACAGCAGCCTGCCTGCTTCCCTCCAGCTTGGTCACGGCAGACCTCGTTTCCCTCCTTGGCTCCCTCATCGTCAGAATCAGCTTCATTAATAACATCAGTAAGCCTTGCCTGCTGCTTCGTTGTCTGTGTCTGTGCCTGGGTCCTCCCGTCCCCACCACCTAACAGCATGTTTAACTATTTGTTTCTATTTTTTCCTTAATACATTTCAAGCTGTTGCTTTATTTATGTTGTAAAAAGACAAATCAAATTTTTCATTTGAATTAACTCAATAGATAATAACGAATGCTTGAGCTTGAAGGTTAAATTACTGACCTTGGAAATAACAGCTCATGTATAGGACCACATATTATGAGGTGAAATAAAATGACATAATTGGGTCACAAAACAAGCGAACAATCTCCATGGCAACTGAGAAAACTCCACCCGCTGATGAAGACCACGAGATGTGTCTGAAAGTGCTGGGAAATTTACAGTAACTGAAACTTGTGATAAGAATTGTTTGTCAAAATAATGAATACTGGCTACTAAAATACAAATGATAGGGTATATAATAACCACACAAGTTGTGAGGGAGGTTTTCACGAAAATCCGGGCGAAATACAAATATATTTCAAACAATATATACATTTTAATTGATGATTTGTCCGTTTTAAGATGAGAATAATCACACTCTCTTTTTTTATACTTTGAAATGTCCAGCTCTCATTGTTTTAAGTCGTGTTTTTGGAGAGAAAGAGGGAAAAGAAAGAATTCCTTTTAGTGAACGCCATAACAGCCTGTTCCTCTGCACACAGGAACGAACGGAGTCAGTCAGTGATTTTAAGCACAGTCGGTGACGTCAGTAGTCCAGCTGATTGACGGTGCGTCACAGCCAATCCGGTGTCTGTCCGTGTTTGTCACGAGCCAATGAGCGTCTGGAATTCATTGTTTGCGGAAGTTGTGCAGCTTTCAGCAACGCTGCAAGTTGGGCTACACGTATAGCTTAAATTGTTACATTGACGGTCACTAAAATGTACAGGACACCTTTCAAGAGACGCCCTCTGTTGACGTGGATCACTTCCATATAGAGAAAACGTACAAAATGAGTGTTTAGTGACATTTCTATTCACGTGTAGCCCGCGTGGTTCGCTGCTCGGGTTACCTTCATTGTTTTCTGACATTTATTACGCCCTATACTGAACTGGCTGAACCGAGGTCCGACATCGGCTGACGGCTGTTTCGTTGCCCGGATAAGTGGCGCACTCTGCGAGCAGAGGGCCGGGGACTCGGAGGCTGACATGAACCCACCGAAGCGGCTCCGAACCACCGAGGATGAAGCGGAAGCGGCGACAGGAGGGCAGCGGGAGGAGAGCAGGGCAGCGGAAGTGGTGGGTGATACACGGGCACAGACAGCTCGCACTGATGTACTGATGTAAAGGAGAATATACGGCACTAGTGTGACATTGGGACCTCCTATGTGTTCTTGTAAACACTTTGATTTGACTTTAAGCTATTTATTAAATGAACTTGATGTTTTCTCTGTGCACCCGAACAAAATAATCTGTAAGAATTGTGATTGCAGCAGTTTTACTCATTAACTCCCTGAACTGTTTATATCGTCCTTGACAGGGTAGTCGTGGCTGCTTGTACATGCATTAATTAAAAAAAACTAAATCTGTGTGTGTTTTCTATGCTCAGAGTATTGTCATGCCAATGCATAATGCATCCTGTTGGCTGGATGAATGTCTGCAGGCCATTTTACACCAAGACTTCACTGGAACCATGGAGCTCTCTGTCTTTGATGATGCAAGCACTGTAAGTTTGATTGTTTGCATATTTACACACGTGTGAATATGAGAACTCAGTTGAAGTTCGAGTTCTGTGTGTGTCCTTTAGGATGACTCCAGGCTGGTGGTGGAGGGTTGGAGGGAGAGGCTGGAGGCGAGGGGCTTCTCGGTAGTGATCTCCGGCCACGACTCTGCACAACCCAGAGGAGGTCAGAAGACTTTTAGGTTGTTGATCTTTTCAAAATATGACTCTGGCAGTTGATTTTATATGTGAAGCCAGATTGGCTGAATGAAAGGACACAAACCAAAGGAATTCAATTCAATTCAATTCAATTTTTATTTATATAGCGCTATATCATAACAGAGTTATCTCATAGCACTTGTTAATATAGAGCAAGTCCAAGCGAACTCTATATGTACAGACCCAACAATTGATTGATCAAACTTCCAAAGATTCCATAAAATCTGCAAAACGGTGTCTATAATTTCAGTATGAAAGTTAAATCTATACAAAATATCTCCATGTACTAGTTTTTTTCCCCCAGAGCTTTCAACCACATCTCACGTTCTTTGGCTGCCGTAGAGATGGCTCATAACTCCCAAGACACTGACGCCTTCTCAGTACTCATATGTACCTGCACCCAACCACAGACCTTGCAACATAACTCTGCTAACACTCCCCCCGATCTAGACCCCAAAATCTGGAACAGCCTTTCTTTTGAAATTCATCTTTACCTCAGTGATTTCCTTTAAATCTCTTCTAAAAGCGCATCATTATAAACTTTCATTTCTGCATTAATTGGTCCTTCTGTGTCGTGTCACTTTTAACCTCTTCTTTGTATTGTCTGAATCATTTCTGCTGTTTTAATCTTTTTCTTTTCTGCATGTTTGTTCCGTGAAGCACTTTGTAACGTTGTTGTGAAAAGTGCTATAGGAATAAAGGTTATTATTGTACTATTCTGTAATAATTGTGTTGGTACTCTGTGTGTTTAGCATAGAGACGCACATAGCGACACTCTGATAATGTTGTGCTGTTGTACTATGGTGGACTGTTGCATTTGTGGTTTGACCTTTTGAAAATGACATGTTATTTTTAATGTTGTCACATGTTTAATGGTTGAATAAGATCATTGCTAACACATGGCCAACTGGAAATCGATAGCACACAGAGGCATATACAAATGCAAGAGCACACATACACATTAACATACACTGTTCTTTTTTTCTTTCAGTGGGATATGCAAAGAATGAGGCAATATCTCAAAGTTGTGGACAGTACTTGTGCTTTCAGGATGCGGTAAGTGTGTGTATGTGTCAGACAGAGCACGTGTCATTTCACTTTCCAGATGTCTTTCATAACATACAGTAGTGAGTCCAAACTAATTCGATCACATTGGTTTGTCCAAATAAACACGTTGTACAAAGACACATTCTCACACAGGCCTCAGCTGCTCAGTGACTATTTAACAGACCCGTCAGAACTCATGAGTAACGAGCTCAGAGCAGCGGCGATTGATATGTCTGTCTGTTTCATGTGTGTGTGTTCATGTGAGTGGCTGTCTTTATAACAGTCCTTTGTAGTTGCTCATGTGAAGGCAGACTTGTCAAATCAAAGGCCACAGCATCTGAGTTTGTGATCTCTGTTCAGATGTATTTTGGAACAGCTTGGGTCATACAGTATATCAAGGACTATTTACTGCTGATATAACAACATTGCCAGAATGAATTACTCAATCAATGCGCACACAATAGGTAGAAGAAGTCAAAGTAAAACCTAAACTGAACATATATTTATATGAATTTATCCTTAATGGAACCTAATGTGTATTTGTTGCCACATGATACAGAAATCTTACTATAACTAACATGTGGTATGTGTTTGAATTTATATTTTTTGTACTCCAGGATGACGTTATGTTGCCACAAAGAGTTCGTCTGCAGTATGAGTTGTCCGTCCTCCACCCAAACTGTGTAAGATCTCCCTCAAGTATTTGCTTACTCATTTCCTTTCCTCTCTGTTGCACTCTGCCTTCACCCTTTTTTTCTCCTCCCTTCTCTCCCTCCCCTTCGCTTCCTCTCTCTGACCATCTGACCAATCCCTCCCTTTCACTTCAAAATATTTGGGTGTGTGCGTCTGTTTCCATGCAGTTGGCATGCAGAACAGTGTGAGTGTCTGCTGCAGATGCTTTCCGTGGCTTGCCAGGTCAGAGGTTAAAGGTCGTGTGTGTGAGGGAAGTGAGGGAGACAGCAGGCTTGCTGCCCTGCACAAACAACCTGCCTCTTTTTGTTATGGCCGTAATATTTTATTTTTCTGTAGAAAAAACACGTTTTGTTTTTCAGTTCTGTATAACACCTCTCTCTCTCTCTCTCTCTCTCTCTCTCT